>RJWM01009993.1:0-65486 GCA_004363535.1 Dasyprocta punctata | reverse complement strand
AGGACGTGGGGAATGTGTTGGTGGATCTTCAGTAAGGGAGCAGAGGATCTTTCAGCCACGCGAAGGGCAGATGTGGAAAACGTAAGTTCCATGAATGACTCAGTGGATGTGGCCCCTATCGAGAGTCTGGCACTGTCAAAAACAACGGAGACTCAGGTCTAATCATGGAAATCACAGAAAATCACCCTCCTGCTTAGGCAGTGACCCAGCTAGAGAAAATATTGAATCTGAAAGTATAATAAATTAGGTCCCATGTTCCATTAGGATACATTAGCATCAGTAATTGGAACTCTAAAAAACGAAATTTAATGGAAAATGGAGGTGAGTCCCTGGCGCTTTCATTAGGCCCCATTTTCTACTGAACATTGTTTCTCTCTCCCTCGGAGAATTTCCTTCAGGAGATCGTGTGAGAAATGTGTCTATAAAGGAAATATTGATTAGTTTAACAATCTCATTAAATTTGATTAACCTTTTAAGAGTATTAGGGAGATCTTTAAACTATACAAAGCTGAATAATACTGATATGTTCAATGAAGGACACTTTTTAAATACTTGAGAATTTTATGAGAACTGGGTACTTACAAGACTAAAGTTAGCGTTTGGAATTTCAAACTGGGCATTACCATTCCTGTACCTTACTCATTTTTCATTTTTCATTTTCCCATTTCCCAGGGTTGAAATAGTAACTATCATTTTGTTTGTAACACTATAAAGACAAAACGATATATCAGTCTAGGCGAGAAGAGAGGCTAACCGAATACAGGAAGTTTTTAAAGCCCCTCTCCCATAGACGTGCACATTCAAATCAAAATGTCCCAAAAACTGCCTTCTCTTGTTTTCTAACTTTTCCAAATTTTTCTTTTTGCTTGTCTCAGTAATGGATATTGAACCCAGGGATTGCTGAGTTACACCCCTAATTCTTTACTAAATTTTATGTTGAGACAGGGTCTCCTGAAGTAGCCCAGGCTGGCCACAAACTCAGAATCTGCCTATTGTGGTCTCCCAAGTAACTGTGAGGACAGTGTGCCACCGTTGCAGGTATTTTTTGTAAATTCTATGCACCCAGTTTGTGGTTCACAGATTCATAAGCAAGACTGTGTGAGAAGAGTTCTAACACGGATAGTGATGGATCAACTGGGGGATATCAAGAGCTAACCCTTTGTCTCTGCACCCTGGCTGGGAAAACTAACTGGTGCAGACCTGAGTCAATTCCACAAGGCTCCATTTACCACCCAAGCATAACACGGGTGTCAAGGGAGAATAGATTCGTCAATAAAAAGAAAATCAGGAAATTTTTCTTTCTTTCCTCCCAAAACATGGATTTATGGTAAGGAAATCCACACTGTTTCTCTGAATGAATAGCTGCAAAAATGGTGATTATTATTTTTAGAATTCGTTTAATCATGCATAAGCATTAAAATAGTTTCCAACTTTTCTTTTTCCCCACTGGAGTAGATTTTTCAAATGAAAATGGTAAAGCCTCAGAAACTTAGTCCCTTATGCAGCTGACCTTTTTAAAATTCAGTATTTTTATTGACTGTCCACTGTATTTTCTTCCCTGGAGATACTAGTATGGTAATCAAGGTGTGGGAAGAGTCAAACATTATTACAAAACCCCAAAGCTAAATGCTCCTTCCATGAGCAATTGCCTTAGTCTTTCCACAACTGTGTTTGTGATGAAATGCAAATACAAACACTGGCAATCAAAACAATGGCTTGCTATCATGTACAGAATGATTCATGAAAGTGTGTGCGTGTGTGTGTGTGTGTGTGTGTGTATTGGTATACATATGCAAAGCCTCCAGATTTTTAAAATGTACTAGAGATGAGATTTTAAAGAAAAGAATCTAACTATTTAGAATTATAATAGATATTGTCAAATCCTTCAGCAGCTATTTATCACGTTAATTATAGTAACTATTTGCTAGATATATACTGACAATTTCTCAAATTACATATTAATAAATTATGTCCAAAATGCATAACGATTAGCACAAAAGCTTTGGAAGCTTGATTTCCAGTGCACAAGAACTTGTGTGTGACATGGTCCTTCTTAGAGAGATTTTGCTGCTGCTCAGAAATTTTTGCAGGGCATTTAAAACTCCTTTTGTGGGTCCTCATCAGCTGTTTTACAGACAGCAACGATCTCTATAATGTACATTTTCACTGTTTGCATGGTTGAAGGAGTTCATGTACTATATCCAATTTTAGAGTACAGTGTAAGATTACATTTCTAGAATATAGAAAGCGGTAAGTGATCCAAACTGCACCGTTGCTGTTTATAGTAATTCCTACTATTTCCTGTTTGACAGACATTGGTGAATAACAGAAAGAAGGATTTGGAGATGATGCTGAGGCCACTATGATAACCGGTAGTGACCGCTGTAGACTGCAGATAGACCTGCGCCTATCAGTCCTTCGTACTCCTTATGCTTCCAAGTGACAGCTTTTTTGCTTTTTGGAATGGAACTGACTTTGAAAAATGTTATAGAAATACACGAAATAGCATCCTGGCTGACTTTCTTTGTCTCATGGAGGCTTTCAGGCGGCATAAACTGAAGACTTGGATTTTAATCAGATTTTATTCAAGCTGAACTTTTGCAAACTACCCTCCATTTCCAACAACCTGGCCCCTAATTTCATAGTTTTCCCCACGCAAGTACCAAAGGCTGAGAAGGGCCCATTGTTCCTTGGTGCCTTCCTTTGATGTGCCCACCCAAGGTCAGGATGCCAAGGACGGAATGCCAGGCATGAGGGGCGGGAGTCTCCCACAGGGACATTCTGGGGACATTTGGGGACTCTGAAGGGGAGGGCTGATTCGCACACTAACTGCTGAAATCCTGCTTCGCAGCCAATCCTTTTTCTATTTGAAACTCCAGTGGGTTTCGCTCCACCTCAGCCTGTAAGGTTACAGAAGTAAACTCCTCATTTCTTTTCTTGTTTCCACATCTCAGAGGACTGTGGCAACAGCTATGGAGGAAATTAATACCTGTGAACTCTTCAAAAGAGTCAGATTTGGCAACATCTAAGTCAAAGGCAGGACTAAAACAACTGTCCAAAATATACACAAAAGGTTGGCCTTTTCCTTTCTCTTTCAAAATGTTCACTGTGAGCTCATTGTAATATTCTGCTACTTCCATTTTAGGGACACAAGTCAATTTCATGGCAATGTTTCCACACTAAAACCACCAGTAGCCAAGCAATGTCAGTGACCTACAGGAGCATAGGTACCTACAGAGAATGACTCACCAAATCTCATATTCTGAGTACATTTTTAAACGCACTTAAATTATTAGCAGAGTTTTAAAAGTTCTCAAGAGAGACAAAGCCACATTCAGGCTCCCAAGTTGTTTTGCAAAACACCTTTACATATTGATTGAATAGGTATAAGGACACAGCCAGGGCTATGTAATGAATACATTCATTTTAAGTTCCTGGCTAGAGATCAAATGTTCAGAGAGCTGGGACAAGCAATTTGTGTATTTGCCTCAGAAATCCATACTTCCTTCCCTCATGGACTGGAAGTGGGAGAGAACTTTTAAAGTATTAATCATATTTCTTATGTTTGCTCCTTTTGCCAGGAATCACACAGACAATTTGATAGTTTCATAATGTGGCTCTGTGCTATCTTAAAGAAAACAGTTCTGTTTTATTTGTTTTTCCTTTATCCTAATTTCAGTCTAATTTAGATTTATCAGGTTTTCAGTGTAACTTAGGATTTTTTTGTTTCGCTCTGTTTAGCTTCATATAAGAGTACTTGACTTGGACATTTCTACTGAGGGTCATCTTTTCCTTCTAAGGCCAAGGTTACACATGTTTCTCTCTATCTTAACATTACTTGCCCTTACTACAATCATAAACGCTAAATGAAAAGTCAGCACGTTCTTGAATTTTCACACGTTGCAGGATCTGAATCTCTGAAGTCTCATACCTGGTACACGGGATTGAGACTCATCACTTCACAAAGCTAAGAAGTATAACAGAAAGCAGTCGAAGCCAAATATGTGAATTTATGAATTAGTTTAACCAATGGGTTGACTTTTTAAATTGGTCTCTGCTCCAGGGAGACAGAAACCACAGTTATGCAAATGGGGAAAAATCACAGCACTGACCAAAGAGATGAATCACACAGAAAATGAGTGAGATTTCTTTGGCAGAAGTTAGTAACAAACTCATCTATCTATCTACCTATCTACCTATATATCTATCTAAATGTATACATAAAATACAAACATCTGCATACACACACATACGTATATACATGCTGTTTCAATTAAGTCAAAACTAATTTTCACTAACAAAATATCATTGGTCTGTGCATGGCCTTTATTTATCTTACTTCAGTTAAAAATTGTACACAAATTCACCATCAATACAAGAACAGGAAACATTAACATCCATTCATGAGTCACTTGTCACTCATTGTTTCTCCTAAGGAGTAAACAACACCATTAATTTCCTCTTCATGATTTCCTCCATTTTGAAAGAGTGTGGGTAATTCTGAAGTCACACATACACACGCACAGATCATGTAGGGCATGGCTTTGTCGGGCTTTGAGTTTTGTGATAAAAGCCTCAAGCTCGTCTCCTGGCTCTCGCACCTCACGTTACCAAGAGTCTTCCACGTGGCCTGTGACACTAGTTGCTAAGCAGTTACGTGCTGTCATATTCTGTTGCAAGAATCCATCCCAGTGATACATTCCAGCCTCCTGTTAAAGTCACTTACCAAAAGACATCTTGGTTGTTTCTCAGTGGAGGGTTGTGAGATCCATAGAAGGATTAGAATATTGTGTTACTTTACTGCTGAGAAATGTCTGTATCTGCCTCTTGACAGTACATGGGTATAAATGTTTCTCCTTCTAAGTAACTGCTGGGGCATGGAATATATGAATAGTCTACTCTACCATATGATGCCAGGTTATTTCTCCAGTAGTTGCTTCCATTTACATTTCCACTTGGAATTTTAAAGAGACCTCTAGAACTGCACCTTCTCCAGCACTTGATTTGGTGAGATTTCTCAGATTCTCTGTTTCCAGGTGATGTTACAAGTTGGAACAGACAGAGCATATTTTCATGTCCTATTTAGAAAATGTATTTAGTCTTCTCTAAAAGGCATATTGAGATTTTAAATCTATTTTATTTGTGTCAGTTATGTTTTATTTGCTCAATAGAGTATTTTATAAATTCTGAATATGGGTCTTGTGTGATATATGTTTTATCAATCTCACCTCACCATATGTGGCTTATCTTTTCATTGTCTTTCAAAGTGTTTTGCAGATAATAGAATTCTTTAATTTAGTAAAGTTCATTTCTTTTGTGGTGTTCTAATTTGACATATCAAATACATGAATAAATGCCAAGAACTCATAATGTACAAGGTGATAGCAGGCCCCAGAGACACACAAAAAAGAGGGAAAGCAACCCTGTCTCCCAGAGAACTAAAGTCTAGTGAGGATGCTGGACAGGTAACTGATTAGACAATGGTATGATATTTGCTACAACAGAGGTAGGGAAATTTTACTGAGGACAATTAGGGAAGTGTCACAGAAGCAGATGAAATCTTGAAGCTACTCCTTAACAGTTAAAGGAAAGAAATCTTATCAGCATATTCCCCACCCTAGTGACTTGGGAAACCATAGTGAGAAACTATCCAAGTAAACTCAAATATGATAGAGCGATAAGAGTGAGGTAAAGGCAGGCGCTGAGGACTGCAGACTCCTAGGGTCTCACAGGGATACCCCACAGGCTGTGAAGAAATGCAAGCTTAAAGGGGCTCTCCCGTGTGTGCTTAGCCACTCCTGAGTCCTCAAGACTTAGAGCAGTTCTGACACCAAGTGCATACTTCTGAAGACGTTTGTCAAATATCTGAGCCAGTGACTAAAAGACAAAAGGAAGGAATGCATATCCGCCCCCTGGGTGTGCTGCGACAAACCACTACCAACTTGATGGACTGAAACAATACAAATTCACTCGCCTGCAGTTCTTGAGACCACAAGTCAGCATCAAGGTGTTAGCAGGCCTTGCTCCCTCCAAAGATGCAGGACAGAACTGCCCCTCCTCGGTTCTCCTGGGTTCTGGTGGCCTCGAGTGTCGCTGAGCATGCAGTTGCACCTTCCTCCTGCGCTGCTGAGTGGCCTTTTCTCATGCCTTCTCCTCTACGCACAAGGACACCTGTCACTGGGGTTAGGACCCTCATGTCAGCCAGGATGACCCCATCTCAAGGTCCTTCATTTGAATGCAAGGGCAAAGACCTTTTATTCTAAATAAAGTCACATTCACAGGTGTCACGGCTGAGGAGGTGGATGTATCTTTTGGGGCCCACAATTCAACCCACTGTAGAATACCACTTCTATGCTTGAATCTTTTGAAAGCCTTGCAGCATTTGAGGGCAAAATGTGAATTCCTGAAATAGCCTCCCAGATACAGAGGTTCTGACCTGTCCATTTC
Source organism: Dasyprocta punctata (assembly GCA_004363535.1). Classification (NCBI taxonomy): domain Eukaryota; kingdom Metazoa; phylum Chordata; class Mammalia; order Rodentia; family Dasyproctidae; genus Dasyprocta; species Dasyprocta punctata. The sequence goes on along the minus strand of RJWM01009993.1, from coordinate 59,039 downwards.
CCAGCTTCACCTCATGCTTCCTCCTTCACCAGCAGCTCTACAGTCACAGAGCCTTCCTCCAGAATTCCCTGCAGCGCCTTCGTGCTCGTGTTCTTCACCCACTGGCTTCTGCCACAGATGCCTTTCTTCCCTAGAGGACTCCTTCCCCTCCTCAAGTCTCAGGCTTTCTCCTCTGCTCCTTAACTAAAAATCATTCTACTATTGCCCCATGCATTAAAATACTATAAGGTTCCACTCATTAAAACAGCTTCTAGAAAAGAGTAGATCTCTCCTAGGAACACGTATTTTGCAATAGTTGATTTAAAGAAAAATAAGTGACTATCTGCATCAACATGAAAAGATCCTCGAGAGTCCTAAGCGACAATCATATGTAGAGCATTGAAAATCATATGTATAGCATGACTCCACTTACATTAATACAAGACCCAAAATGCGTATGTTGCAAAGCTCCGTGTATATATGGAAACACATAAAAAGGAAACTGGAATAAAATCTCCCAACTGCTGACAGTTGGGAGAAGGGAAGGGCGAGTAATGAGGGGAAGAAAGGGACTTTGATGTTTCCTCTGGATATTTCTGTACTCTTTCAACCATATGCAAAGAAAATACTATGTGTTACAGTGTAACAAAAGCAGTAATGACAGAAAAAAAGCAACAACCTTATAAGGGACACAGAAATGTATGAATAGAGCTTAGAACAGAATAGAGAGGCTGAAACACATGTATCGGAAATTTCATATTTGATGGAGGCGGTCTCTCAATGAGCAGGAAGGAACAATTCTGTAATAAACGTCTCTGAGAGAAGTGACCGGCAATGTGGTAGTGGGGATTGGGCGGAAGCAAATATTAAAGTCCTGCTTCAAACCACTGGTCAAAACCCAGATGCAGGGAAGAGCTTAATATATATGAAAAGTTATGTGAAATCTTAGAAGAATGCAAGCATACGTACAGAGTAATATGTTTTATGATATTGGTGTTCAAGACACACTCATAAGTAATACAGGGTAGATTACCCACTGTTAGCACTATCTGAGAAATACCTGCATATATGCATAAAGAAGCATGTATAAGGAAATTCAATGAAAGTTATAAAATAAAGTCAGAAATAAGCTAAAGATCTATCAATAGGGGGAGAATTAGGCATCATACATCTTTACTGTACTGCATTATTTAGGCCCCAAAAGAAAGAAGCAGATCCATAATTAGTGACATGAAAAAACTTTCAAGGTACCCTATTAAGAAAATTAGAAAATATTAAATATAGTATAATCCACTTCATGGTTTAAAAAAGGAAGCCATCCACATCCACATATAGATTATGTGTACATGCACAGACACACATACATACATAAACATATATGCACAGGTGTGTATATGCATGTGTATGCATTTTAAGTGTACGGAGAAGGATGGGAAAACAACAGCTAATTTTATAGCAGTAGCTTTCTCACAAGGAATGCGGATGGAGGGAGGGGCTGAGGAACAGCCAGTTCCTCCATTTTTTAAAGGAATTGATACTTCCACATTTTCTGTGGTTCTGATAGAGATGGTGATTGCAGTACACGCTCTCTTGCACAGGAATTGGCAAGGATACGACCTAAGAAGTTCCAGCCTGGGTCCTTCTCTGCAATTTTACACGTGGGCACTGGGACCAGAAAGCATTCTCATATTTCTAGAGGCATCTCCAGCATGATTAAGAGCTAGCTCTCAACCCCTGCCTTCTTGCATTAGGAGGAAATGAGGGGCGGGGGGAGAAACAGAAAAGAAAAGGGGGATGGAGAGAATAAGGACGAGAAAAGGGAGAGAGCCAACCTGACCACTTACATCCAGCTACTTATGGTGTGGACTGGTCGTGCATTAGGGTGAGCCTCATCTCTGCAGCTTCCACTAGGAACCAATACACTCACTTTTCTTACTTTGATTCGGGTTCTGTCATTTCTTACTGAGAGTCTTAGTTAATTTCGGCCAGTTCCTACAGACTGTATGTATTTGTAGGCTGCTTGACTCACAAAAAGAATGTATTAATGTGCTACTTACATTAAAAATGTCATACTTTGACTTCAATGTTTATTTGTGTATTTGTGCACTAATGCTTTGTTCCATCAAATTAGAGAGAAAGCACGACTATAAACATAGGGTCCATGCCTGTTGTTCAATAAATATTTATTGAGAAGTGATAGTGTTTTTGGGGAATGTCAAGTCATGTATATGTTTGTGGGATTCTTGGGGAACAGCAGGGCTAAAATAACAAAAGTGATAAATATGTAAGGGAGAAATTACAAAGAAGTTTTGAAAACAGGCAATACATTTCTTTTCCATGAGAGTATAGAGTTAGCATCTGTGTCGTCGATTAAATCTCTAGTCTAAATTCTCTTCTATCAAAGTGTGCACACTCAATTATAGAGCATTTCTGAAGGTCAAATATTCATTAAAGTACAGTTGTCCCCTCCCCTGTCTTTGGCCAGGGGGAGAATAGGGTTTCATTGGGGTGTGCTGAAACCAAGATAACAGATGTCACTCTTTGGTAGGCCTGTCCTCCCCATTTTCATGCACACCCAGCTGTCTGGCAGCCCTGCACTGAGCTCAGAATGAGAAAGGGTTGCGGGGGGTTTCTCGGAGTTGGCGTCAATCCACTAGAAAGGGCTCAAAACTATCAACATCCTCATCTTCCTCAACAGAAGACAACTCTATAAACACAAGACCTTTGCCTGCAGTGCCGTCTCACTGGTAGAATCAACATCAAAAGTGCAATCTTCATGAAATGCATGCAAGTTCTCTCATTGTTGTTCCTGCTTGGTGCACATCTGTTTATTTTCTTGACATTAGCTGCACATTACAAATTCACTCAGTACACGGATGGAAAATATTAGTAGGAACATTGACTGCAGCTGTCCCTTTCATAGTCTGATATTGTTTGAGACTGCTTTTCGTGCTTTTTTTCATGCTTTAACTAAAAATAAGTTCTTATGCCTGGTCACAAAGCATAAACAATCCTGTTTTCCCAGTAGCCATGGGAAGATTTTAGCTTTATTAGATACTGTGGAGATTCATTCTAAATGCACCCTCCTACATCTACCTTGCTGCTCTAATTCCACATACAGTTGCTGCTCTAAATCCATATATAGTTGCTACTAATCTTATCATTTCATTGTTTATAAAAACACAATGCAATCATGCGGACTTAAAACAAGCAATGTTATTGGCCCTGTGAACTGAATCTCTCTGACTCCTTTAAAAAAAAAACAACACTGTCTTCTTTAAGCGTGTTGCCTGTGACTGAGGAAAGAGCTCAGAAAGTTGGGTACACTGTTGGGTGCTGTGCCACATCTCTTGGCATCCACCACAATGTCACAGCAGCTCCATGTCGATCTGCCACTCTCATGAAAGAGTTACAGACTAGCTTGCTTGGGGTTTTCTGGGGTTTTTCTCTCTAGCATGTCATCAGTGCTGGACAGTGGTCAAGCTAACCCTATTTAATGATATCATTCTAGAATGTCAGAGAGATAACGTAATTGAGCCTGACATAATTCTCTTTCGGTTGTGTTCTCAATGACTTTTGGGCACAGATTTAATTGTTATTAAAACAAAGTATGTCATGCTGCAAAATCTTTTATTATGCATTTATTCATGGTGACCTTCATTTTGTGAGAGAGAGTGGTTATTTCTCTGTCTGAATTTTCTGTGTTTATTCTCTCTTCCAAAATATTAACCACTTCTCCAGAAATAGACCATGTCTAAGAAACCTGACAAACATGCATGAGATAAAAAATTTGTTAGTTGGGTTCATTCACTGTGACCTGTTTGGTACCTTGATGTGGACCTAGAAATACTGATCTCTCTTGTAGATCATAAGGATTCAGATGACTCAATGTTGACCTCATATATGCTCACATTCAATTTAGTTGTGGTGATATAAACGTAGCATTTCTACCATTAAGAATTTGTATCTTCTTTAGCTAAAAGCTATAGTCCTATAAATTCCAACTTGATGTGTTGCCTAAAATGAATATGTATAAGTATTTATAAATCACTACATTTTTCTAACTCTAAGTTGCAATTGTTCAGTGATATGTGATAGCCATCTTTGAAGAATAAATGGAAAAGACTTAATAAAAATCAATTAGAGATGAGATTTGCCCTATAGGAAATCACATGACATCCGTTCTCTTCTCCCATCCTCACAACTGTATAATCTGAAACTTCTCTTTAGATTGATGATTTTCACAACAGTATTTTTATTTGCTGTTTAGTGTTAAGGAGTGGGAAACAGAATTGAAAACACTCAGACTATAAATAGTATATTTTGCTGTCTTCTTGAATGCCATTACAAATTCTGAGATTATTAGGGGCGTTAGCATCAATTGGACTTTATCATTTCCATGTGTTGGTCTCCATGGTTCAAGTGACTGACAAGGGAATAAAACAGTAAATTCATCAACTAACTGGCAGCAGCATATATGCTTAGGAAGAATTCCACGAAAATTGGAAACGAACAATTAATAAAGTTGCTGTGTGGTCTCTGCCACAAAACGTTTAATAAAAACCAAAGGTATCCCTGTACTACTCCTCTTGGTGCGAGGACCTCTGATGATGTCACACAGGAAGTGTTCCCAGAGTACCACGGAAGTACACTTGCATTGACTTCCTGTTTAATAGTGTTACACAGGAAGTGTCCCGGAATGGCTGTTGATTGAACAAGGATATTTAACGGGGCTACACAGAAAGTACCTCTGTGCTATTACTGCTGAGATAATGTCAAAGTACTGCACAGTGGGGAATCTTTTCAGCATGGTGCCAGCTAGAAGATAACTCTTACCACTGAAAAGAGACTGAAAATGTTCTTCCTGCTGCCAGAGTATGCTTGGAATGTTACAAAAAGCAGGAAGAAAAATGCTGATTGTGCCACAAAGAATGGAGAGAGGCGAAAATCCTCCTATGTGACAAGATTGGCAAGGATGAGCTTGTTAGTGAGACAGTCCTGCGGCATTTGATGAGCTAAGCACAAATTGCTGCAAAAGTTCACCATGAAGTAGACTTCAGGCTTTGTCACATAGGAATCTCAGGGATGGGTCCATTAGGTCTCCCAAATCAGAAATGCACACTCTGGTATAAAGGGTATTTGCAGCAAACCAAAGAAGCTTCAACAACGAGAACAAAAAGGAGAAGACTTGGGACTCCACCAGCAAGGACACTATTTCTCAAAAGTGAGAATGAAGAGATTTTCACAAATCCTCTCTGAGAGGTGCATTAGGATGGAAAACCCAACTCCAATGAGTGGTTCTATAGTGAATATAGTCTCTAAATGAATAATAAAATCCACATACTGTAATTCTGTCATTGCCCAAAGAAAATTTAATCCCTCAACAAATCCTTCTATGATTTTCACAAAGTCTTGCATTAAAAATTGCCTCCAGGTATTCACAGAAATGTGAATGGACTCTATATTTGACTACTACAGTTAAGACTGGTGTCCTGAGTGAATAAGAGCCGGGCAGCCTGTCTTCTCTGTCCTTTGGAACACAAACATCCATAAAAGCAACACAGGGAACACAATGACCCCAAGTTTCCATCTTATTCAACCACTGGAGGGTGGCTAGATTTTCTTGCCTTTTCTGAAAGTAATAAAATCAAGATACAATATCAATTATACATTTTGGTCCTTATTTACACTTTCGGTTTCTCACACCAGAGGAAAAACATGCAACATTTACACATGTGTGTTTGACTTATTTCACTTAAGAGTATGGTCTCAAGGTGCACTCATTTACTTAGAAATGTCTTAAGTAAAATTTTCAAATGGAAAGGGAACCTAGGGAGGGGGGAGGGGAAAGGAAGGAAGAGAAAATAAAAAATAAGAAAAAATGGAAACAAAGCTTTTGAAAATAAGGAGGGGAAGATGGGTTGAAGGGAAGGTAGAGAAATGAGAAAAAAAGATTTAAGATGTATCATGTACAGGTACAAATTCCTTATGATGAATGTGACCATGTATATCTAAAATGTACTAATAAACTTAATTAATCAAAAAAAAAGATCAGAGGCCAGGGATCTAGCTCAGTGGCACAAACACTTGCCTGGCAAGTGTGAGGTTGTGAATTCGATCCCTGGTACCAAAAATAGAAAGAAAGAAAAAAAAGATCAGGACACAAGTCAAGATAATCAACCCCTGGCCTCCCAAAAAGCTATAATATGTACCTCCATAGCCTGTATAATCTATGGCTATTGAATCTTTATGACCAAATGTAACAAAATGAGTTATTAATATTTATTAAGTAGTATACTGATTTATCCTGATAAATATTCTAACCATAGGTGAAATGGTGTGGATTAGTAAGTGAGTGATTCCAAATTCCCTCCATGTCCCACAAATCCCCAATCATTCTTATTCTGCTATACACTTTAGAAAAATGTTATTACAGTTTTCTTCTAATAAACTATAGGTCTATTTATCATAACTGGTGTTGTCTGTCTTCATTGTGCAAATTTATATCTACAAGGATAAGTATCTGTCTTGATTACTTCTTGCATTGCTGAGACAAAATACCCAACACCCAAAATTAAGGAAGGAAAGGTTTATTTAGCTCACATTTTTTGGAGGTTTCGGGCCATAATCAAGTGGCTCCAAGGCAGGGTGGCATAGCACCAGGGCAACACTTCAAGGTGGCAGAAGACAGCAAAAGCAACAAGAACAAAAGCGGGGAGAACAAGCCTCTTTCCTTCCCTTATTTTGTATGCAGGATACCAACCCCCAGGGTAGATGCAGCGCTCACACCATCTCTGTGCTTTCCCTTTGCAGAGGCTCAGGATGTTTACAAAGTAAGGACCCTGGCTCCCTACTGAGTCACTTAAACATCTAAGCTTCTCAAGTTGGCACAATGCATCAATAACTATGGTATCTATATCTATTTTGTTCCCTTATGTATCTCAAGCACCCAATAAAGTGCATCAATCGGTATTTCTCAACAAGTATTTATTAAACCATCAAATAAAAAGGCTTTGACGGTTCTGTATTTCATTCTCTCTCTAAGGCATTTTGATGCTTTCAATTGTATTCCCTTTGACTTAACCTCATGGATTAATTAAACAAACCCTGCCTTAAAAAAAAATCCAAACAAGAATTCATCGCTTAGGTCTCTACTTGCTTCTTGGAATAATTGTGTAGCCCGTTTGGTTTCTATGTTTTCAGTCATTCCTTATTCTTAATTTTTCCTCTTTCCCTGTGTCCATGTTGTCCTAACACCATGTCCTACATAAGATCCAGACACAGTGGTTCCTGTTACATTATTCCTATGTCATTCCTACCTGTTATAAGATCCCTACACAGCAGTTCCTGTTACATCATTCCTACATCATTCCCACCTGTTATAAGATCCCTACCAGCGGCTCCTGTTACATCATTCCTACATCATTCCTACCTGTTACACCTTGTCTATACCAGGAACAGCCTTCCATTATCATCTGGCTTGCCAATTCTAATTGAGGACAGAGGTTTCCCTGGTGACTCTGTCAGGGAATGGTCTTGGCGTCGCCATTGTGAAATCACTGTGTACAGGTGTAGGGATACCTGTCCCGTAACTGGCCATGATGGCGAGCACCCTGGTCTACCACTTCTGCAGCTCAGAGATTTAGTATAGCTAACTTCTGCATGATGTCCAAGTTTTAATTCATTCTTCTGCAATATCTTTCATATTAAAGTTTTATAACCATCATCCTCAATAATATTCTATCATGTTTCTCTTCCATCACTCAATAATTCATAATGATTCCCTATTGTTGTCAAGACATGTCTTTAATATAAATTCTAGACTGGCCAATTACTGAACCCCGTATTCTCAGAGATTGAATCATTTATGCTTCCCCCACCCACACTCCTTGCTGCAGTCAAAGGATCTTCCTCTTTCCCTTGAGGCCTGGGTCACCTCTGTCCATGGCTCTCTGTGTGATGCTGCCTGAGGTACCTAAAGGACTTGACCTCCTTTTCCTTGCCAAACACCTCCTTTACCCTCCGAGAAGTGCAGGTGCGTTGTGATTCACCCGATCTGACACACTGTCCCTTCTCGGGGCTCCCATGCCCATTCTACAGTATTTTTTTAAACATGTTTTTGTATACAAATATAGAGCTGTGACATAAACAGGGCTGAACTGCACATAAGATGCTTCTGCGATCCTCAGCAGCAGTGGGATCAGGCTCAGCACGCAGAGGGAAACTGTCCATGCTGCTTCCCTTCTGTGAAGAGCCCAGCAAACCAACTCAGTAACGGAGCTCAATCATTTACGAGTTGGAAGAGACGGGGTTGGCAGGGGCCTGACTTCAGGGCCAGGTGTCTGGAAACTGTAACAGCTGTGAATTAGAGCAGGCTTGCATCCATCCATCTCCAATTTTTGGAAGCTCTCAGTCAAGGCCAGCTCACAAGAAAGGAATCATGGGAAATACCCCACTACAAATCATTGGAGCTCAGGTGTCTAAAAAAGCTTAAGAGTTTAAAACGTTTGCTACTTTTCTCAAATCCATCCAAACTCTTTTCAAATCTGCCAGAGGTACTTACCCTCCTCACACACTTAAGTACAGAGCTACTTTGTAGCTGTAAAGGGGAGAAGCCAGGGAGCTCAGGATGACAAAGCTCAGACTGGCCATAATTTTAGAGTCCAAAAACTGGAAGTGTTTTGTGGCTGCTCGCCTCAAAAAGAGCTCTCTAAATCTTATCTAAACTGGCCTCATGCCTGGGGAGACACTCTCCAACCCTACCAAGAAAGCCCTCGCAGATCTGTGCCATAAAGAGCCACTCAGAAATCATGCTGACCACCTATGCTATCCCAGCCATGATTCAAGGGCCAGGGGTTTATAAGAGATAGTTAGTTCCTTGAGGAACTTCCAGTCTAACAGTGGAGACAGCCCTCCAATTAATTTCATTTCAGTGATACAGATTCATGGTCAAAGTCTAAACAAATGGCAACAGGAAAACACAAAGTTGCCTTTACCCAGCCTGGAGGATAGGATAAGGGCTTTTTGGGAGAGGTGATATTTAAACTGGGCCTTTACCTTTATGTAGGAGTTCACTAAGTAAAGGAAGCTAGCAGGGTCAGGGAAAATACGATTAAGTTATTACATTTTCATTATGAAAAAGATGAAGAGAAGTAAAACAAGACCCATGTCCTTAAGAACTTACAATATCACCCAGCAGATGAGAACAAATAGAGATGAAATGGCTCAGAGAAGAGGCAGTGGAGTTCAGCAGCAGAAGCAGAAGGCAGGGGTAGAACATCGGTAGTGTGGGTCAGCAAAGTGCGTTAAAAGAATCTTGAAGTGAAGGCAGCATTTTGGTGTGGAAGAATATTTGGAATAACACAAGCCAGGGGACTGAAATGGACAGGTCACGTGTAGAGTGCCGTTGAGACTGAAGCGTAGCTGTCTATGGGAGAATAAAGAGGAATCAGTTTCAAAAGGCAAGCTGGGCCCAGCATGGGGGCAACTGTGAAGGGCAGGAGGGGACTGGACTCTTGTCATGTAGATGATGGAGAACCGTTCGTTTCTCTCTGGCACAGTAATACCATCTTTGCACTCCTCTGATACAAATGGCCACTAGAGCTGAAAAATTCTAATTACTCAGTAATAAAACTCATTCAGCCCAAAGGGTTGATCAAGGATTGGTTTCTAAGGTGCTATCTCAAAGTTCAGCTTATTTTATGTAGATGTAACACACATCAGAGCCACTCCACTCTCTGCAAGACAACCTCATGGGGTGGTCCTGATGAGATGATAATGTATATAATGTATAAAACATAATTGGTGTTGACACATTTATGCATCAGTGCTGTGCTTTGTATGTGCTTTAGGTGCATCCTCCAGAAATTCCTGTGCTGCCGGCCGGGTTCCCAGTTGGTGGTGTTGTAGTGATGGGGACTTCGAGAGGGGATTTGAGTGCCATGTCCTTGGGATAGATTAATAGATTAATGCTGATCTCCTGAGTTACTCCTCAAAGCGGGGGTGTGTTATAAATTGAGGGTACCCCACACACTTACTCCTCTCTGTGGTGTCCAGTTCCCTGTCTTTCCACCAAGTGGGGACACAGCTGGTGGGGGGAGGGGAGTAACCTACTCTTGAATGTCAAGAAAGGTGAGTCAAATAAACCTCTTCCTTTTATAAAGTACCCAGCCTCTTCAGGTATTTTGTTTGCTATCATTAGTGGAGTTCCTGTGTATCAGCCGCTGAGTGGAAGATTCATACAGTCAAAGTTATAGCTAAAGTAAGATTCTCAGCACTGAACATTGTATCTACTTCTCACTTGTTATGGTGGATACATTGAGCCAACTTGAGAAGTTTAGAAGTTTAACTGAGAGACTCAGAAAGGAGCCAGGATCCTTACTTTGTAAATATCTTCATCCTGTGCAAGAGGAGGGCACAGAGATTTTGTGAGTGTTACCCCCGCCCTGGAGGGGGAGGGGTGTGCCTGTGTATCATAGAAGGGAGAGGGGCTTGTTCCCCACTTTTTGCTCTGGCTGCTGCCTTGAAGTGTTGCCCCTGTGCCATGCCACCCTGCCTTGCAGCCAGCTGATTACTGACTGAAACTTCCACAAACTGTGAGCTAAATAAACCTTTCCTTGCTTCATTTTGGGCGTCAGTTATTTTGTCCCAGCAATGATAGAAAAGTAACCAAGACTTCACTGAACTTGGGATAGAGAAAAGGTGGAAGATAGAGATTCTGAATGAGCTGCTATAGAGGCTCCTACCCATGAGCTGATTCTCTGTGCCGAGCATGGTAGAAGCTAAGGGAGATTTCTCAAATGGGACTTTTGTTCCTTAGGAGGATATAACCCACTTGGGAATATAAAATTAATGTATGCATGAAGTGACTTTTGACCAAGATCAACCACAGGTGGCCAGTATGGTTCATCACTGACATACACCAGGAATGAAGATAGACTTCCTGTTCATCGTCCTCTTTAAACCGTCTACTACAGTCGATCCTTTCTGAAGCTCTGATTGAGCCACTGTGGTTCCTGAAGGCCTATTATGGTTCCAGCTCCCTTCCTTCTACCCACACAAATCCAACGCATCGCTCTGGGCTCCAGGCTACTGCTTCATAGACGCCATGGCTTCATAAAGATCTAACATGAGTCCGACCATTCTAGTTAGCACCAGCCTGTCTTTACGGTATTTGTGGGATGTAAAGATGAACCATACAGACAAGAACTTCAGACTCTGCTACTGCCCTTTATTGACACTTCCAACAAGTTAATTGTCTGTTTGCCTTCCTGCAATTACTTTAAGTACGTGCCATTAGTGACCACCAATAAATGCAAGTGTGTTTGATTTCCATAAATCCTACTTCTCCTACCCATCTGCAGATCACCGTCAAAGTCTTCACATGCAGTCAAAATGAAAAGTGAGGGAAAGAGGCACATTTGCATTTAACCTGTGGGGCTAAAGTCAAAAATAGAAGATAATTCATGAATGGGGTAATTGTTTTCCTCGCTGCTGACAGTGACCAGGCTTTTCCCTTTATAGTGGTTACATATGTACGCTGTGCGCTCATTTTATAAGACAGCAAAAGTTAAAAGGGGTTGAGAAATAAAAGCTGCCTAATTGCTGCTATTATCTCAACTCAAGGAGAGAATTGCTGGGTGATATTATGAGGATCGAAAAACCATTGAAGATTTTATTGATGGAACACTTTTACTCTAACTTCAAGTCACAGAAAACGAAGGTCATAATTTCAGTTTTATGTGCATCTGATTGGGCATTTACATGGAAAGAGCTGAAGTAGGGAAAGACGAAGCCAATATTCCACCTGCTGCGCTTTTCTGGACTGTATCCCGATACCTGGTACGGAACCGTTCATCCAGCACTGCCTTACACCCAGCTTTCCCAATGAAGTCAGCTGGAAACTCGGGAGAATGAAGTGTGTAAGGAATGGTCAATTAGACACTCTTTACTGTGCCCCACAACCAAAGTAAGTGCATAAATAAAAAAAGTGAATGAATAAATAAAATAAATACAAATTTTAAAAAATTCCAAAAAGGTAAAGCAAACAACCCTATAGTTTTTGCTTGGTTAAATAGATCTGACATAACACTCTCACTTATCAAAGTGTTAAATATGCTGCATGATCAAAATACACAGTGAAAGTTTAAATGAAAGAATAATTAGAGCAAGCTGCTCTCCCAGTATTACTTTGAACGTTCTTATGCCATCATTCTTTCCACGTTCCGGGGCAGTTCTGGAAGTCCTCTTTCCTGAGGGTCAATATGAAGTGTGGGCAAGGAGCACAGTGAAGGCTGCTGCCGAGCGCCCGCCAACAGCAAGGCAGGCTTGTAAAACATCGCCGTGTGTCTCCACCCATCTTATTCACCAGATTTGACACCGTGTGACTGCTTGCTCTTCCCCAAAGCCAAAATGACCATGAAAGGGAAATGTTTTGAAGGGACTAAGGACATCAAGGCAGCCGCAACAGCACAACTAAAGACTCACACAAAAAACAGAACTTCCAGAACTGCTTCAGAAAGTGGCAAGAAAGACAGAAGAACGAATCAAGGGGGAGTACTTTGAGGGGAAATGAATGGTTGCGTGTCTTTTCCTGTAACACAGTTAAATCCACACACTGAATTTATTTACAACGGTAGCAATATACTTTCCTCTGAGTAGAAAATGATGTTTTTCATTTGGATATACTGGACTCAGTGACGTGAGGTTTTTCCCTGCAATAAAGATGGTCTTGCCCGGTCATTGACAAGCTTTTTCTGCTGTGGATGACTGTGATATGGGTGCTGCATGGGCAGAGAAGGGCTTTCCATGTGTCACAATGAATGGCCCACCCAGGTAAACCCAGGAGGGGGTAACAGTGTCACCAAGCTCCTTGCTGCCACCACTGCCCACTGTACCAGCACAGCACTGATAATGGATTTCCATGCAGCTTCAGGTTCAAGTTCATGTGCAATGTGAAAATGCTCATCACTGGGAAGGAAAAACAAGAATGAATGACAAGTGAAGGATAGACTTCCCTGGAATCTTGGAAATACATTGGTTGTGAGCCCAGTCAATAGCTTTTGGTTCGAGAAATTAATATTTTGGTGAAACATATTTCACATCATGAAATGTCAGTTTGCTGATTCATCACCATTGTTCCCACACCATTAATGTTTGATTGTATAACAGGACCCTTTCCCACAACTACTAAGTGTTACCTATTCTTCCTTCTTCAAATACTGACATATTTTTAGATGAAAGATAGATTGGTACTTAAAAATGTGATCTGCCCATGGCCTCTCAGAAGAGGAGGGAGATGACGGTTTGCAAAGAAAATGAACAGATCAGAATCAGGGAAAAACTGTAAGAAATGGAGCAGAAGGCATCTTAGGTCAGGGCGAAGGGGACGAGTTCATGGAAGAAAAAACACATCTGAGTTAAAATCAGACAGCATGTTTGGGGTGTGTCAGCTTCTCTCTAAATCTATGCTTCTCACACCCTCATTCCCGGCATTTGTTCCTAAAAATGACTTCTGGTTCTCCTTGGAGGAGACATAGGTGTAAGAAAAGTTGTAAGCCAGGCAATAGGGGAAGAAATAACATGCAGTTCCGAGCTGGGTCCCAGCTCCACCACTGATCTGTGTTTATATAACTGAACCTGAAAATAACGTACACCAAATTTTTAATACAATACAGATTAAGTGTATCTCCTTTTAGCCAAGAAAAGCTTGTGTTTTAGGACTGTAAAGCCCATTTGGGATTCTCCTTGAAGGAAACCTCTAAATTTACAAGACAGGGCCCTTCCTGACCAGTTGTTCACTTTCCCCATTCATTTCTGTACCGATTCATGAACCCTATGCTTCAACTCATGAAACCAACAAAGGGATGAAGGATCGAATAAATGAAGTAACAACATGCCATATATGGAGCTGTTTCCTTTCTCCCTACCTCTGCGGAGTGCACCTTGGCTACTGCCTCTGCCTGAATGTCACGCGCCACAGGGCCTTCAAGATCCAAGGAGAACGTCACCTCGCCTGTGTCACAGCCTTCCTTCCCTCCAAACTCCACGTTCTCGTTGCACTCCTTGGCACAACCCCCTTGCTCCGGCCCCTCTGGCCAGCAGCACTGTCACAGACAGCTTGAGAAAGTGTTCCTGGGTTCTTCCTCGGCTCCTGTCCAGGACTGTTTAATAAACAAGCAATAAATAAAAGAAGACACGGACGTTCTTGGATTGTTACAAAGGGAGGGAATGAAAGCAACAGTAATCCATTACCTAGTCCCAAACTCCGGAGCTGGGAATCTGCTTTTAATTTATAGATCGAAACTGATTTAATATCATGTTTTCAGACTTCATTTCAAACAAAATCATTAAGTTGTAAAATGATTTGACCTGGGGTGATTTGGGATGCTGTCAGGTCCCTGGTTTCCGCCTCCACTACTGTACTGAACTCTTTCTGGTCTGCAATCCTCCTTTCCCTGAATCACAAGCTTTCCTGAGATGGTTTAAAGCAGGGACACTTGTTGAGTTTAGCAATAAGGACTAAGTGTATGGGGGCTCTTCCGCTAGTTCTTAGGCCCCCACAAACATGCAACCCGCCAACAGAGGAAGTGATTAAGGATACACGATACACAGAAATGAACATCAGATTGACTGACTGGGCTTGGAACACAGTCTTACTCATCTTCTGGGTGACAAAGCTTAGCTGCTCGAGGCTATATTTTCCTCATCTGAGAAATGGAGATAATACTTCTTAAAGTTGTGTTGCAAAATAATTAAGAAGATTATGCATGCACATGATCTAGCATAATGCCTGGCACACAAACAGTGCTCGAATATATTATGATTATGACTATGAGTTAGGATGTTTTTAAGTTTAGTTTAAAAAGAATTTTACATTTGTTCAGCAAACAGGGATGCTACCTCCAGGCACTTGTATTAGTTAAGTTAGGCTCTGTTATGTAAGTCACAAATTGACTCCCAAGTCTTAGGAACTTAAACCACAAGATTATTCCTTGCTCATGCTCCATGTTCAACAAGGGGTTAGCAGAGATCCTGTCCCAGGGTCACCCACAGAACCGTGGTGATGGATACTCGGTCATCCACAGGTGTGACCTCCAGAACCCACACCTGGGTCACCGCCATGAAACCAAGCCATGAGGTCATGAAAAACGGCATCCGGTCTTCATCCTTGCTCTTGTAACAATGGATCATGGCTTCCATTCACTGTTAGGGCCCAAGGTTGGTCACAGCACCCAGCATAACTGCTAAAGGACCCAGGGACAAAGGGGAACAACAGGACCATCTGCTGTCTCAGCCTCAGTTCTATCAAGTCCTAGGGAAACAGAAACAATCAAGGCTTAGGGCCTCAGTGTAAGAAACCGAAAGAGTAAATAAGATCCAAGACGTACAATAGATATGGTGAAAGGGGAAGAAACTGCTGAAAAGGAAAGAACAACTGGGATGCGGGAAAGGAGAAAACAAGAAAGGGAAAAAAATACACACACACACACACACACACACACACACACACACACACGATAGCTAAGATAACTACACTACTAATTTCTATTAGTCTGTTGAAACAAACAGTTTGTGCTTATATTGTTTGATCAATTTTCCATGCCTATGTCTTGTAACCTGATTAACTATTTCAAAGATAGCAATATGCAATATACTAACCATTGTTAATCTATTACCTTGTTTTGAAATTCTGCATCATTGTTTTTTTCTTTTTTCTCTTTAAAATAAAAAATAAAGCCTTAGGGCCTCTTTGCACGTAACAACAGGCACAGGTATTAAGCGGGTTTAGTAAACCCGGGACCTTTTAGAGCGATGCTGCATAAGTGAGCATTTCATTGGGTCACAAAGGACTCTTTGAGAAGATTTAGGCTGCAAGATGACTTTTTGGAGTTATGCAACATTTGGGGTTGAAAACATACTCCTGAGTTTAGGACTTCATACCACGTGGCTCTTGGGTGGTAAAGTTTGCAGTGTTCGTAGTGTGTGTATCGTAATTCCACGGGAAAGCAGGAAAGATCTCAAAAGTTTTGGGCAAACATTCTGCAGTGGCTTAGGCCATTTTCCCCTCAGCTGACTTTTCTAAACTG
The DNA here is from genome assembly GCA_004363535.1 of Dasyprocta punctata. Lineage (NCBI taxonomy): Eukaryota > Metazoa > Chordata > Mammalia > Rodentia > Dasyproctidae > Dasyprocta > Dasyprocta punctata. Next base: position 42,972 of record RJWM01009993.1, on the reverse strand, counting down.
AAGGAGAGGCTCCCGGCTGGGCGACTCTGACCGCAGGGGAGACAGGAAGGTCTGCCTCCCTCAGAGCTCTGTCTCAAGTCTGTCCCAGGGTTCTTCAGGTCTCCCTTGGGTTCTTCAGGTCTCGGTGCCCTCTGTGAGCCCCAAAACAAGGCAACGAGCTGCCAGGACCTGAGCCAGAACTCTTGGCCTTCTAGGCTGCCTCCAAAGGGAAAGGCGGCCACCTTCTGGGGTCCAGCTAGCTAAGAATTAAGCCCCCTCCTTTTCTCTTCCTTTGCCCTTTCCAGACGGCCGGTGGACAGCCTTCCCAGGCTCTCCGGGCCTGCTGGCCTTTCCAGACCCCTGGGAGCTCACCAGTAAGTTGTAACCCTCCACGTCTGAACCAAGAGTGGGAGATGACAAAGACAGCACTCAAAGTGGTCACTACGATGTATTTTAAAAGATCAACAGGGACAGAAAGAGTTTTTGGGTTACAGAAGAAAAAATAAAACATTGAGCTTCCAGGGGCATAGTCATGGTGTTTCATGGTTTGCTGATAATCAGAGCAAGCCTTTTCCTTCCAGGAGACCCCAGGTAGTCTAGGCCACGTGTTTCTGAAATCCATTCAGAGCCATATTTCATCAGTTTTATTTTATAAGAAGCTTTCTTTTGGAGCATTAGCCCCAATTCTCTAACACATGAAAAATTCAAGTTGGTGCTTTATGAAGAGGAATAAACGCTGGTACCAAATCTCTATTTTACATATAGCTGTCCTGGGGAAAGCGGAGACAGCGGCTGGAGGGGCTCCGTCTCTCAGACTGCTTAATGGGCACTAGGGGACTTAAAGATTATTGGATTCGACCTGTGATGCGGATCTTTTCCAAGGTTGGTGTCTCTTGGCTCCGGGACCTACCTCCCTGGCCGGGCCGCAGACTCTCAAGTGTTGCAGACTGTGACCTGGCCTGGTATTATCAAAGGCCCACTGGGCTCCATAAATCCGACTTATCCAGAGCTATTTTGGGACCAGAACCAAAGATCCTTGATCACAGCCAAAGAAAAAAGGCCCAGTGAGTGGCAGGTACCACAGGCTGTGAGGCCATGTGAGGCCACAATTCCTCCTCGTGGAATGGTGCCCTTCGCTTTGCATCTATGTCCCAGACCCAAGGTTGCCAACAGGATCAGCAAAGCATTCCCCCAGCCCCCTCAGGACGACCCTAAAAGAGAAGTCAAGTCTGAATCAGTCTCTTCCCTTAAGTTCCCATGGGATGAGGCACCATCTAATTTTATTCAGGTATGGTTTCAGGTATTATAGGAGCTAGACAAGGCAAAAATGTACTAACTCCTCCTCCAGAAACACAGATTTCAATTTACTCTATGGATACATAAAAATAACCAACCAGCCAAGCAATCCTTGGCAGAGCAAAGGTATGTTCGAGTTAGAAAACTGATACCACCCTCCGCTTAGGCTGCAGAGTTTGGTTTCAACCATCATGGCAACATTTTCCACTTGCACGATTTTGAGGTCCACTCCTCATCTCCCTCTCCCTTATGTAGGTATACCTCATTTAACTTTCAGTTCCACTCTTGGTATTTAGGTGAAGAATCTGACATACGGATCACGGCATCAATGTCGCTCAGCAAGTAAAGAAAGAAGGAAGATTTGACTCCAAATCTCTTTGGCTACAAAGCCCCAGTTCCTTTGATTGTATCATGGCATTCCCATTCCACCAACACAATCCTGGGGCCATTTTGGATGACGAAGGGTCATAGTGTGGGTAGGAACCAGGTAAGATGCTACCATTCTAACTCTTCCTCCTGGGTTTGCTTTACCTCTTTTATATATTTGGTTGCCATAAGAAACTTTCCTTTAAGTTGGAACACAGTACCTAGTACCATTTGGTCTCCTGTTTCAGACTCCCTACTTAGGAAAAATAAATAAATAAAAGAGTTAAGAAAGCAACACGTAACTCACCCAAGGTATCTTTTCAAGTTAAAGTTATTTAAGATCTTGTGTTAACTGCCCTGATTAACCTACTCAGCCATCAGAGATGGTGCCTACTACTCCCTTAGCTCTCAGTTTTGTCTCTTAGGCCACAATGTCAACTAAGAAACATGAGAATGGCTGAATTTCACATTCTTTCCATATCTGTCCTATCTGGGAGAAAATATCAAATCGTCCCCACTCCTGCAATTTGGAGAAGGTGATCTAACAGATAATTAGGACAAGTGAATCTGTTTCTAATCCTAAAACTGCCAATAGTTATTAAGTCACCTTGAGCAACCCAGGTGGTCTCCTGGGTGACTTCTTTTTTTTTTTTTTTTTAAAGATGTTCATTTTTAAGATGTTTTGGTTCCTCTGTGCAACAGTGAATATCAAAATGGACAGGATGTTGGAACCCACCAGAACCTCTGCCCTAGGAGTACTCTGGTCCCATGGAGGGTGCATGAGGCAAAGCCAAAGTAACATGGTGTCAAAGCTCAGGTCTGAGGTTGTCAGCTCAGGCTGCTGGAGGATCTCACTCTGCTTTGCTTCCCAAGGACAAAAGACGTCTGCCATACTTCTCTTGCCTCCTCTTCATTTTTCTTCTTGTCTGCTCTGTCTCTCCCTCCATTTTCTTCTTCATCCCACTTCCTTCCCCCGGTTCCTTCTCTCTGTATTTACTCTGTTTCTCTCTCCTTCTCCTATGTGCATGTGCGTGTGCGTTGTGAGTGGCCATACAGAATTCTGCCCTCTTGAGGTTGCTATATTTCAGGAATTGCCTCCCACTTACCTCATGCCCCGTTGCTAGCACCAGGTGTTAGTCCTGGGACTGTCTTTTTCAACCATGCCTAGGAAGACACCCTCTGATAACAGCAAAGAAGAAAATCAAATGGGCAGCCGGGCTCCCCCCACCAGGTCCAGTGACTCCTCTGGTTCCAGCCCAGCTGCTCTCCACTGCCCCCTTCTGGGGACCCTCCTCTTCCTGAGGGTACCTTTCGGTTGCTGCAGACCCTCCCAGAACAGGACAGAAATCAAAACGGGTGTAGGGCACCGGACTGCTTAGGATGGGAAGGCTGAGGATGCCAAGAGAAGCAACGAATGCATTGTAAGTGGAAGCAAGTACTGGACCGCAACCTGAACCTTGTTACTTCCAGAAGAAACAAGGAAGAAAAAGTGACTTAGCACAAAGATGATTCCTGAATCAGAAACCCTCTCCAACATGGAATAAATTAAATACTAGAATCTTGGAATCTTGGAGGAGATGCATTCGTAGGGACCAACACACTCCAGGAGCATGAAGTAGGCAGCGGCCTCCAAGCCAATGTCTGTGACAGGGTACCAGTGTTCTCTGGGGCTGTAAATGTGTCTACAGTCGCCGTGGCAGCCACTCCGTCATCCTCCATCACGCCGCTATAGAGCACAGCTGCTGCTATTCTGAGCCTGCTTCCTCCAGTATTCCTTATGCGACTGCCACACAGCTCAGTCAGTCAATTAACAGTTGTTCTTTGGTACTGGATTTTTTTCTCCTGTCCGTTGGTCATAAGCAGGAATATTTCCCTCTGTCGACACCAGACCACTTGTCCCACTGTGTGGATGGCGTGCGCCAGGCACGGCCGTTATAGCAGAAGTATTTGGTTATGGCAAGAATATGCTTCACTTTGAATACAATTTGCAAAAACCCTTAAAAGCGTCTCGGTGTGTGGCATGCAACCAAGTGACCTAGATTTTTATTCAAACTGTGTGCTTTGGGCCACGCTGCTATTGTTTATCTTTCTTTTTCTTCTATTGTGTTTTTCTAAACTGACAAACAGGGCTTTGAAAATGATAACAAAACTTGAATCACACTAAATTAAAGACTCGCTCTGAAACTAATTTAACCTAACCATTTAGCCTTGCGTTTCTAATACTAGTTGGAGGCAAAAATTCCGATTGGATTAAGTACTTTGCTCTGAAGAGCGACTTCTCCAAATTCCACCTTGGATGGAGGGCTAGTGCCAACCCCAGCAGAAAGGACAGAATCGACAATGCCAGTCTTACTGCTAGGAGTCTCCAGCCTGCCCAGGGCCTCTGGCTGCCAATCTGTGACAGAGATCTGGGATCCTGTATTCCACGGTCAGTGGGGAGAAGGGCAAAGAAAGTGGGGCAAGCACAAGTGCAGGGAAAACATGTTGCCTGCAGATTACTGAAGAAGGAAAACGAATTAGAATCAGACCCATAATTCCATTTTATCTAAGCAGCTCTACGTCTCCCACCAAAAACACTTCTCCACCCACAGCGAGTGTGCCAACCAGCAGCCTGGTACAGGGTTAGTGTGACAAGGCAGGGGACACCCCAAAGCTGGGTGCCCCTGACTGTGACAGGTGAGACAAGGACCGGGGAGGAAGGGACACCAACGGACATTCCGACAAGGCTGTCTTCTTTCAGTGACCCTGACTAGTGCATGAGGAATATCTTTTTGTGGTCAATGCATTTGTGGAACCTTTGTTCATCTTTCTCCTCATTCATTTAGATACTGACAGATAACAAGATTCAATTAATTCAAGGAGAATTTATCAAGAGGGCTCTGTTTCCATCCTGTTTATATCTGGGTGTCGCACATCATAGAATTTTTCCACTTATCTACTTGGAGTATAGATAAAGCACATGCTTGTCAATTCTCATAAGTGTAAGGAGAGAAAACTGAACTTGACATGGAGGTGTACATCTATAATCTCAGCATTCTGGGAGGCTGAGGCAGGAGGACTGCACGTCTAAACTCAGCCTGAGCAATTTAGTAACTTGGAAAGGCCTGTCAGAAAATAAAATACAAGACAAGGTTGGGGGTGTGGCTCAGTGTAAAGGCCGTGGGTTCAGTCTCTAGTGCCACACACACACACACATAATTGAAAGAAAACCTTAAGTAAATAATAGTATTCCTGCTATACCAAAATTACAAAGTTAACGCTAAGTAACTGAGTTTGGGTAAAACAGCATGTATAAATAAGAGAAGTAAGCACAGGCAGGAGACTGGAAGCTACATGAAGTAGGTTTGTGTTGACTTTATCTCCTATATTTAGCCCAGGGAACTGCGTGTAACCACTTGATACATATTTTTAATAAATGTACAAATAAAAATCTTATGGGAAACCTAGATGGCTAGATGTATGAACTGTTGATAGGAACAAAATGGGCCTGTCTGTCACTGTAATCCTAATGTCCAGCCCAGGCCCTTAATCTAATAGTACTCTGCGAATACTCGTTGAATGTATAATTGAACAGGGTTACATGTCCTCACATAAGAAGATTACTGAATTTAAAAAAAGCTAAAAGACCATTTTGATGTCCCCACCACTACCATCCCTGGCCCTAGTTTTAAAACCATTGTTCCAATGTCTGGGTTCAGACAAGAGCATTTCAAGAAGCGGGGTAGGCCTTAGGGTCAGGCAATAAGAGGGGACAGTGCCAAGGAGAATTTTAAAGTAATAATTTTAACTTCTTATTGATCTGCTATTTATTACTACCAGGTATGGTCAGTTCTGTTTCTCCAGTGATAAAATCCTTCCAGACACATAGCTTTCCCTGCTGCATTACCCTGGGTTTAAAGAGAGCCGTCTCTTTCCCTAACAGGTAAGAAAGGACGCCAATAAGGAATCTGGCAGGGACTGACTTTCTGCACCCAGAAACCTGGAAACTCCAAGGTTGATGGAAAGGAATAACGAGGATTTCTCTCCCTAGAAAATCCCACGGGCTTTAGTTCAGAGAGGAGCAGAAGGCTCTATGGGCCTCGAGGGGCCCTCTTGTGGGATTGTATACACGTGGTGGTAGCCCCGATAGGATCACACCCTCTGCTGTGTATCTGCCGGGGTAGACAATTCCATCTGGACCATTCCAGCCTGGGTGCTGGGTACTGGCCATTGCTCTGCGCTATCTCCACATCTCTCCCTGCACAGCCTAGCGCTGTCAAGTCATACTAAGCAAGGGCGCCGATGGATGTCGAGTCTTCAGGGAAGTCCCAGTCAGCTGCTCTGGCCTCCTCCCTTTGGCTGGGAGCCTGTGCCCTCTGGGGTCCCTTGGGGTCAGGGGTCACCCCTTCCGGCATTGGCATCACAGCTGTCTGAGGCCTCACTGGCCGCCTCCCTTTTCTGAGTCTAGGCTCCTGCACAGGAGCCAAGGCTACACCTGGGCTGGTCACTCTTTCCCTCCATACCTGTCCCCACGCTCTGAGCGCCTGCTTCTCCGCAGGCCATTCTACTCTCAGGCTGATCACAAGAGCTGAAGTAACTGATAGAACATTTCCCACTAGTGCTGTGAACGGAAGCCCTGATTTTGCTACCCTCCAGAAATACCAGCGGTGGAAATCACTTCGGGCTGCAGCCAGTTTCTCAGGGATTAAGAAGCACAGGTATGAGTCACGCACACGTACGGCATCACGTGTGACTTGAATCAGCAAGGTGCAGTGGGTGAGAAGCTGCGGCTGGTCCTGCTCCTGACATAAGACGAGGACCCACCAGGGCCTCACGGAGCGGTCACCATGGGCTCAGCTGAACCCCGTAACAACCCTGTCCGCAGGACAATCTCCGTCTACAGCGGAGGAGAAACACGAAGGTCAAGGAATCAGATACGCTTTTCCCCGGTCGCGGTGCTGCTGGGGAAGGACTTGGTGTCACCTTCCTCCTCCTTCCTTCTCCGCCAGGCGCGCCCACTCAATGGCACAGACCGCTGGTTTAAGTATCTCAGACACGCAAGTCCTCAGGGATACAGAGGGCTACTGTTTTTTTATTCAGCTATTTTTCTTTCTTTCTTTCTTAGCATCCTAGGAGGAAAGAAAAGAACTGATGTGCTTACTCCAGAGCAAAATACCATGCTGCTTGGCGGGGACCTGCTCAAGGGAGACAAAGGACACCACTCCCATTTCCCGCCTATCCGCATCCACCCTCTCAAGTTTATCCCTAATTCAACACACCGCATTTTTCCACTCCTGTCTTCCGCTGCTCAGTCTAATATTAGCTAATATTTTCAAATTGGTTATTTTCCCCCCATAAACTTGCCAACCTTCCTGAATTTTCAGCCTTCAAGTGCTTAATGAACACACTGGGTAGAAGAGCTATGTTAATTCACCCTGCCAGCCTGCATTTCCGAGCAAGCATTAGCATAAATACCAACATGTTTACATCATAATTACTTTAATTCCCTTGGCCCCAAGCAGACCTGGAGTGTGTCAATCTAGAGTGATTTCGGGGGTTGGGGATGATTATTGGTCCATGAGACATAATTCACAGTGACTGGTTGGAAACTTGGCGGGCCACTTCTGAAATGATCCCAGCTCTGCAACCAGGAGGGCGCAGGGCTTTTACCTTGATGTGAGCAAGTCCCGGATTTCCAGATTCTCATTTCTGTAACAACAATAAAAGTTCTTATGCCTGTGAAGAGAAGGGAACCCTTGTACACGGTTGGTGGGATTATAAATTAGTACAGCTGTTACAAAACATACTTTGGAGTTTCCTCAAAACACTAACAATAGAACAACCGTGAAACAGAACAATTGCACTGCAAGGTACATATCTGAAAGAACGGGTCAGATGTGTTTTATATACACATCTGAAATCGGTGTTCTGAATATGTGTCTTCACTCTTGTCTTCATTGAGCTATTATGATAACCAAGCTATAGAAACATACAAGTGCCCATGGATGGAAGAATGGACAAAGGAAATGTCGTAATGTTTACAAGAGAATATTATGGTGACCTAAAAAAGAAAGAGGTGCTGTCTTTGAGTTAACAAAGATGAACTTCTTAGCACATTATGCTGATTGAAGCAAGCCTGGGAAAGACATACACTGGAAGATGTCACTTAAATGTAGAATCTAAAGAATCCAAACTCATAGAAACAGTGTAGAAAGGTAATTACCAAGGACTGGAGTGGGATAATGGGGAGACTTTGACCAAAAGATAGAAAATTTCAGATATAAAATGAGCATATTCTGGATTTCAACATGGTAACTGTGGTTAATATTAGGGTATTTTGTATTTAAAATCTGATGAAAGAGTAGATCTTAAGTGTTCTTAAGATAAAAATGGAAACTGTGTGAAGCAAAGTCTATGTTAACTAACGTGGTTGTACTAATTATTTCATAATATATGTGTATGTTAAAGCATTGCTTTGTACAATTTAAATATAGATGGTTCTATTTGTCAGCCATACCACCTACAAATTTGCAGAAAAATAAAAACAAATTCTTATCTTCCCCATGAAAAAGTTGCAAATGTGAATATTTTGGCAGCGGAAAAAAAACATCAAATTCTCTGGAACAAGCAGTAGTAAACATTATTGCAGGATTGGCAAGACCCTCTCCTGGGCTCAGAACATAAAGCCAGGAACCTTTCCCTTCATAAGTTATAAGAGAACTCCATACGACTGGCAGTAGAGCAAAGCAAGTGTCTAGGCAGCAGCCAGGATTCTGTTTGGCATGTGGGAAATTATTTGCACACTGGCATATTAAAAGATCTACATTTAGGGGCTTATTATTATTTACCAGGAATCTAACAATGGGGGAGTTTGGAGTTAGAGGCCAAGTTTAAGTTACTACAACATAGGAGGAGTGTTCCCCTTCTCCTTAAACATAGACATTCAGATAGTCATTGGTTGTCTTGGTCATTTTCTTGTCACTGAGACACAATACCCAACACCCACCACTTCAAGGAAGAGAGGTTTATTTTGTCTGTAGTTTACAGGTTTCAAGGCAGAATGGGATGGCAGAGGGGCATGGCACAAGGGCCTCACACAGGAAAAGCTGCTCACATCATGGTAACCCGGAAACAGATAGAAGGGAAGAGATGGGAAGAAGGTAAACACTTCCAGGTCATGTTCGCAGTACCATGTCTCTTAGGACCAAGCCCCACTTCCCAACCCCAAGGCAGCTGTAGTACCCTGTGATCCAATCACCATCCACAAGGCCAGCCTGCAAGCTCTGGAGGCTTCAGGAGGGCATCCAGATTTAAACCATCACATTGGTCCATGTGCTTTCACTGACAGCCTACTGTGTGCAAGCATTGTAAGCATAGGACAGAAGGAGATGGGTGTTTACTGAGTACCTTCCATAGTGTAGGTGCCTCTGTGTGTGTGTGTGTGTGTGTGTGTGTGTGCGTGTGTGTGTGATGGGAAGGAGGTGTAAAATGTAGAACTCCAGCTTGAGGCTCAGTTGTGTTCATCCCTGGGGCTCAGATATACCTGGCCAGTTTGTGTCACCAAGTGATCATGTGCAGGGCTTCAGTGTTTTCTAACAGAATCCTAATGCAGAAAAATCCCCTTGGCCCATGACAGTGCCTTGTGTCACTGGGACCTGTGCACATGGACACATGCATGAGATCCTTGTCTATTAAGGAGGTATTTGCATTCAAGGGCAGGCAGAGAGTCTTTCCCTTCCGCCTAGAATGTGAGCCTATCAGTGCACACAGAGCACTGCATGACGCCAGCATTTCGAGGGCTGGAGTCATCCAGCCACACAGCGTGGGGACAGCATGTCGTCACCCCAGCAGCAAAGCAGCAGCTCCTTAAATCAAGTTTCAGGATAGGAAGGAGCAGCCAGGCCTGGGAAGATCAGGCGGGGCACCAGTGGCAGTGGCAAAGGCAACAGGTGTGTCCCCCAACCCTTGAGGCAGGAAGGCGGGAGGATAGCAGATGTCGCAGAATAACTGATGCATTTCTTAATAAGTACAGATGAGACCCCTCTAGGGACAAAGTGCTGCAGGGGCTGGATTTATTACAACAACATCCAGAGAAAGACTTTTTACCATTTGTGTGATCCAGCAAAACATGTTTTGCATGACAAATGCCTTTTACTTTATCTTTCCAAACAGCATGACAATGAAAGTTTATTATCCTTATCTTACGGATCAAACACTATAGCTCAGACAAGTTGGAATTGCTTCTTAAGGTTACCGGTGAGTTGAGTGGTGGCCCTTAAAAGGATATGCCCGTATCATAATCCCCACAATCTGTAGGGTTCGGCAATAGATACAACTGAATTCAAGAGAGGTGGAATAAAAGTGGGTTATAAAAGCAACCACATGTGTCTTTATGAGAGAGAGGTAGAAGTTTGTGGATATATCACAGAGGAAAGGACACCAGAGACAGGGAGTGGAAATGTGACCAAAGATGTGGAGACTTGTGGGATGAAGCCCCAAGCCAAGAGGAAACTGAGACACCAGAAGTCAGGAGAATCAAGACACAGATTTTCCTAAAAGCACCTAGAGGGATCGCAGCTCTGCAGACACCTTGAGTTCAGGTTCTGGTCTCCAGAACGCTGACGTAATACATTTTTGTTTTAAATAACCAAGCCCCTGACAGTTTATTACAGCAGCCACAGGAACTGATGCAATCATGCAACTCATTGGAGGAAGGGATATACTTCAAATCCAAACCTGTCCTTCCTTCAGACCTGTCCTAGGTGAGCCACTTTCCAAGTGTGCTGGCCTCTGGCCCCATGCTCTGGTTGCCACCAACTGCCACTTGGAAATCACTGAAAAGCTGAGGAATTTCGCAGTGTTGACTTATTTGCTTCATGAACAGAAAGCTACTGGATATGTCAAGGTTTAAATGAAACTGGGACTCAGTCAGGACTACAGACACCGAGCCAAGAGACTATGTTCAGTACTGAGATGATCAAACGAGGATGGAGAAGGCTTTGAATTATGGACAAAAGGACGCATGTATTTGGATCCTTGGGGAGGATGAGACAAAGCATTTTAGGGGTTTCTGAAGGTCTGAATGATTATCTTCAGGGGAAAAACCCCGCGGAGGGTTAACTGTGTGATTCAGTTTGCAATTGGAAATCTTGGGCTAAAATTTAGATCTGGTTGTTTCTGTTATTGCTGTCTTCCCTTCTAGAATCTTGAGGTACTCTTGTTTACTGACTGTAGATCTTCAAAAGAACAAAGAGGTCTTTCCCACCACCATGTTTGGTACCGAATTGGTTCTGCAGCTGCCCGTCTCTGTGGTCAGGGATTTTCACTCTGTCCACATAGCTCTCTCAGGACCATCAGTTTTGCAGAGGGATTTAATGAGTTACAAGCCAGACCCGGAAGACAGGACCACAAAGGCTGGGGTCTGAAAGAACAGGTTTTAGCCCTTCCCTCTCACCCAAGGTGAACTAAACAATCTTTACAAAAGAAAATTATCTGCACTCTTGCCTAACCTCAACAATGAGAAAGCAAAGGACTTTTATCTATTCATTATAAACAGAGTAATCACGATTTGCTACAGCTCACAGAAACAGGAAAAATAATAATAACAACAAACCACCACAACTAATGTGTTCCTTATTTTATCTGAGAACTCAAAGAACTTGGAAGTTTTAATGTCCATTCACTTCAGTCAACAATTTAATCTCTGATGCCAGAGAAACAAGAAAGGTGTTTGCCTTCAGGGTGTCCACGGTGTTGCTCCAGATCAATACTCGCACAGGCTGCAGGAAAGAGGCTGTTGCCCCAGAATCCCTGGAAGTCACCTCTGAGAGGAGATGGGCTGAGCTGGGGCAGGTGGGGTGTGGCACCCCGCTCCTGACCTGCACCCTGGGCCACGTAGGTAGGGCTTGCCTGCTATGTAAGGTGCAGGGCCTTGTCAGAGTAAACAAAGGGTTTAAAGTATCATTTTTGCCTTGAAAATCTGGTTGGCAAACTGTCCTGTATTTGAAATAATAGCCCCAAATAATGAAAACAAAAAGAATCCCAAACAAGAGTTCAAGATAACAAAAACAGCACAGGGCAGGACACATTTAATTAGCAGTAATTACTACAGGATGTTAGAGAAGTGGAGAGAATGTGTTACACTGAAGCAATCTGGAAAATCTCTATGACAGTACCGAGATTGGAAGTCAATAGAGCTAGGTGGATGTAAAAGGAAAATAAAAAGCTTGATATCTAGAACCAGCAAATGGTGCCAGTATGAAACATTCGATCTGGTCTGGAATGCACAAGGTCCTCCTTGCTCATGTGACAGGGTTAGATTTGGGGTACATAGGGTTGAGTGAGAAAGTCACAGTGATAGCGTTTATCATTCATCTCAGTATAAACGTGAGTGCACACACAGAAACGTACATTCTTCACGCATTTTGCCACTGTGTCCTTGAAGGGCATGCTCTCCTCTTACGGGTTTATTCCTGTGGAACTGTTTGTGTGTTTGTATTGGCCTTAGCTCATCCCTCTTAAAAATTAACATCTGAGGACCAGATTTTCCATTCCAAATAGAGTGACTCACACAAGGGCAGAAAGAAACTAAATTTCCAAAAAGAACTCTTTTCCCAACATCCTGTACTCCCCACATCAACAGAAAGAATTTATTGAGAGATATTATAATTATTACCATTAATTTTAATGCCAAAAAGGTTCCGGCTCCATGCTTTCTATAGTACTTTTGTAAAATCATCAACTTTGACAAGCTGCAGGTTCTCAGCCTTCCAGATTCAACTTCATCATAAGTCCAACAAATCTTGTGGAATGGTTTTCAGACTAGGTAGGTGATGGTCCCAGGCCTGCCGATACACAGAGTGCATGGTGGGGGGGGTGGGATGGGGGAGGACACATGTCTGTCCTTACATTAAGAGTGCTGATCGGGGTGTTGTGTGGTTACAGACAGTAATTTAATGAGTAGAATATTGTGATGCCAAGAACAAGTAGAAATGGAGTGAGGCCTAGACTGACAGAAGACATTGTGACTGGAAGGAAGCCAGGGGGGGCAGCTGGGCTCAGATCATCTGATGTCACGTGGTCCATGGAGAGGGCTCACTACACCTCTTCAGGGTCAATTTCAAGGGCAACTTCTCAAGAACGAGGCAAATTTAGTTGGATTTCCTAGTTCCTTTTATCTGCAGTTTTATGTTAAGATGTTTACTGGTAGCAAACATTTTAAATATTTCTGCATGACATTTACCAAAAATGTAACATTTACCCAAACTGGGATTTGTTACAATTCAATGATTCTAGAATGGCTCAAGGAAAAATTAGGCGATTTTTTTTTTAACAGTATGGTTCAATACTCCCGATTACTTTCCACTATAGCAGTTGTGCAAAAATTTGGAAAACAAAGAAAAAAATCACAGCCACGTGAGCCCACGCCACGAGTGAATCATGTATTTTCAGTGGGCTCCTTTCCTTCCTCCAGCTGTCCTCATGCACGTGGCACCGTCACGCACTGTTCGTCACAGACCAGGCAGCAATTCCCCTCTGCACTCCAAAGCGCATTCAGAGTACTTGGTATTTTGTAAGGTTCGGTCACCGGGAAGACAATTCCCCAGGCAACCCTATAGAAGACCGACTAACCCGGCTGCATCGACCACTGCTTCCGATGATCTTCCCGTCTCCTTGGCTCAGACCTCCCCTTATCAAAATTGGCCTCTCAGCGTAAAAAGGACCTGGGATGGAAAGTAATTTCTGATAAGCAGCAATGAGCCCGACTCCTTCTTACTCAGTCCCTGGGTATAAAAATTAGATGCCAAGTAATTTCTAAACAATTTCTGAGAAATTGCTAGAGGAGAATCCCTCTTCTAGTTGAGTGTCATTTGGCTGTAAATGAGGAGACAGCTGTGGGATAGCTAATTAGAAGACTTTAACCTCACTGAAGTGTGTTTTAACAAAACCTAGAAAACAGGCGTTTTCCTCAGGCTCTGGATAAGATTTTAAAACTCCCTGACTTGAAATTGGAGTATAGGGATCTAGAGATTTTTAAAGGTCAATGGAGGAGTTATTGGAATTGATTTTTAGGAATGGATTTTATTTCATAAATTCATGTGCTATTTAGGAAATTGAAGGAGAAGGACCAAACAGAGTGTATTCTAAGTACTCTTTACTACTTTATTTTTCCCCAGATAGTTATCTCTCTCACCACTATAGAGATGAAATCATTTTAATAGAATTTCCACCAGAAATTCTTAAAAGAACCTACTGCTGGTTTAAGTGGAAAGCTGCAGGAAAAAAAAAAAAAAAACAAGTATTATTTTATTTTGAGATTATTTTACATGTTTTAAAATTTAATTTTTTTTTCCTCTTAGGTATCCCAGCAGCTCACATGTGGCATAGTCAGTACAGAATCCTTTTATCCCCACCCTTGTCACCCCTCACCTGTCACTTTGTGATCTTTCTTAGTTCAGTAAAGTGCCATATACCAAGCACTGAGCCAAATGATGTCTTTCCCTGACTTTTTTCTCTATGGTTTAGAGCTAAATGTCCTCCATGAGCCTTGTGCGCCCACAGGTGGGGCTCTGAGGAGGCAACCAGACCATGTGGGACCTGTAGCTGACTTGTATTGGGAGGTGGAGTCTGGTTGGAAGAGGTGGGTCACTGGGGTGTGACCCGGAAGCGTTTATCTCGCTCCCCTGCTCCTCCCTCCTCTCTCTGCTTCCTGGCCACCACGACACGTGCAGTTGTCCTCTGCCTACCTGTCTTGGAAGTGGCCAGCCATGAACCAAAATCCCTAAAACTCAAGAGCCAAAATGAACTTCTCCTTTAAGCGTGGGTGTCAGGTATTGTGTCTGAGTGACAAGAGAGTGACTAAGATATCTTTCTTCTCTCAGGCCAACCCACATACCATATTCAGTCTATCTGGAGGTCAGTCACAAAATATGCCACATGGCTGGGATCAAGATGTTGCAGGTCTGTGTTCCCATCTGGTGGCTTAACTGGAAAGAGTAAGACTCCAAGTTCAGCTGGTTCCTGGAAGAATTCATTTCCTTTGCCTTAGAGGCCTGGCTTTTTATTAGGCAATGGTTGGAGACCATTTTCAGGCCATTGAGGCCACCAGAGGACACAGAGTCTGTCTTTGGGTCCTTGTACAGGGTGTTCTCCAACATGGTCACTTACTTCCTCCGACTACGAGCACAGTCTCTGACCTCAGTCTGCACAAATGGAGCCTGACTGAGTGCAAGGGATGATGGGAGTTGCAGCCATCTCCTTTTGCCATATAAGCAAGCCTCGTCACAAGAGTGACGTCTTGTCATTTCTACCATGCTTGATTGGTTAGAAATAAGTCACAGGTCTCGCCTAAGTGGAGGAATAACTCAGTGGCTGGCAAAGAAGTGATGGGAATCACTGTACCTTAGGGTCTGCCTGCTGTATATTTATTAACATTCCTTGTTATATGATTTATTTTATTGTTCTTTTGTCTCATAACTTTATTATTTTCTTTCTTTTGCTTAGTTTAATTTAAATTGCATCTGTCCATCTAGTTTCTTGAGGGGAAAGCTAAGAAATGAGACCATGCCTCTTTCCTGAAAAAAGGTGGTTAGTGCTATGAGTGGCCCTGTAATCATTATGATAGGAGCATCCTATACATTTTTTATTGGTCGTGTTCTTATTTTCATTTATTTAAAATACATTCTGATGTTGGGAGCTGTTGAATCTGGAAACTGAACACACATGCAGGGCTGCTGCATGACTGGGGCAAGATAGGATCACAGTGGAGGACACCTGGCTCCAACTCCAGTTAACTAAATAAAGATTATAGCTGCAGGCATTTCACTCCTGTAGTGAAATGCAACATGTAGATCTTCTAAAATACTTCTCCTAAATTAACAGAATCTGTTACTTGGAAAAGTCCTTGAACCACTCCCAAGGTCTGTTCAGTCTCCTGCAGTTTCCACTCTAACCCCCTCCTTGTGTGAAAACTACATAAATACAGGCCAACCAGAGACATCTCCCATCTTAGCCACCAGAGTCCTGAACTCTGCAGAGGGTTTTGATCCTCCTGGAGCCCTAAAATCATACTACTTAGTTTATTTATTTAAGCCTTTGCAGTGCACTCATTCAGGAGATTGGGAATCTAGACCAGGTCCTTGATATCCTGATTTTCCTTTTGATCTCTTATTTTCATACATAGATTGATTAGAAGTACATTATCTTCTAGATACTTGGGGGATTTTTCTGATACCTTTCTGTTGTTATTGTAGTCAGGGGATATATTTTTATATTTTCTGGATCCTTTTCCCATTAATAATACTTGCTTTGTGACTAGAATACTGCTTACTTTGATAAAAATTCCAGGAGTATTCTGTCCATTAGGTAAAACTGGTTGATAGTGGTGATTAAATAATCTACTTGTCTGTATCTTTATTTAGTGAACACTATCTATTACTTGTCAAGACAGATATGTAGAAATACCTAACTATGGTTGTATATTTCTTTAATTATCTTTTTATTTCCATCAGTTTTTACCTCACGTAACAGAAAGCTCTACTTTGAAATGCAAAATATTTAGGGTTGTTATATTCTTCTGATGATATTGTCACAAAATGATATTCTTTATCACTGACTATTCTGTCTGAAGTCTGCTTTTTCTAACATCAATATAATCATTCATCTTTCTTTCAGTCTTTGTCATCAGTCTACCTTGTGTATCACTTTACTCTTAACCATTTGTCTCTCTCTATTTTAATAGTTTCTTGCAGACAACACATTTTGCAACTATTTTGTATTCAATCTGACGTCCTCTCTTTTTCTACTGAGCATTTAAACCATTTATATTTAACGTGACTTCTGGTATCACTGGGTGTCTTGGTTACTTTTTACTCGTTGCTGAGACAAAACACCTGACACACACAAACTAGGGAAGGAAAGGTTTATTTAGCTTACAGTTTTTGGAGGTTTCAGTCCACAATCAGCTGGCTCCAAGGCAGGGTGGCATGGCACAGGGACAACACTTCAAGGCAGCAGCCTGGCAAAAGCAGCCAGAGTAAAAAGGGGGAGAGCAGGCCTCTTCTCCTCCTTTATATAGTACACAGGACACCCCCCCCCGCAGGGTGGGTGTAGCATCCACAAATCTCCCTGCCTTCCTTTGCACAGGATGAGGATGTTTACAAAGTAAGACCCCTGGCTCCCTGCTGAGTCTCCCAGTTAAATTTCTGACCTTCTCAAATTGTAACAATGACCAGGTAACTGTGCTCTACACCCCAGGATGTAGAACTGCTGAGTTACTTAATTAAGCTGCTAGACTTCTCAAGTTGACACAATGTATAAACCATAGCACTGGGTTTATATCATTTGCATTTAATGTGATTACTGGTATCCCTAGGTTGAAGTCTTCCATGTTACTCTCTGCTGTCTTGGAGCCATCTTTTCTTTCTTCTCATTCTCTGTTTTTATAGACTGCAGGTCCATGATGTTCCCAAGGCATGCACTGAGGTCACCCTAACTCTCTCTATGATGCTACTTGGGGAAAGGTCTTTGCGAGCCAATTTGGGTTAGATTGGGTCATGAGGAAGAAGCCTTTACGATGGGATCAGCTGCCTTAAATCAAGGAGAAGGGCACGCTCTTCCTCGTGTCTGGCAGGCGCGCCCTGTGGGAAGCTCCTGGGAGGTGCGGACAGTAAAGTGGGAAGGCGGCCATCCCCAAGCGTCCTGCACTGGAGACCAGGCTGGCCTGCACCTCGATTCTGGACTCCTCATCTTCCATAACTTTGATAAGTTCTGTTGCTTGAGCCACCTATTTTGGCTCAAAATAATATGAAATAAAAGACAAACAGAAAAAAAGAAAGAAAGAGAAAGAAAGAAAGAAAGAAAGAAAGAAAGAAAGAAAGAAAGAAAGAAAGAAAAGGAAAGAAAAGAAAAGAGACCAGTAAGGACTAAGACCTAGATCTATGCATCATGGTGAAGAAAACTGGAAATATTAAAGGTGTGAACATATACAAAATACTTTTTCTTATTTTTGAGATATATTTACAATATAACTGATTCTTTAAAGGAAAAATGATGGTGATCTATGAAGGATTTTATGGTGTAAATACGATTAAAATGCATGACACCACCAAGGGAAAGCTAGGAGAAATCAATGCATTCTGTTGTGATGCTGTTTAAACACTACCGGAAATGGCATAGTTTTACTTGTAGTTGGGTGGTAATATTCAAAAGATATAGATTACAAACCCTAAAGCAGCCATTACAGAAAAACTTACATGTAATAAGCCCACAGAGGGAATGCAAAGTAGAGGGGTTTAAAAATGGTTTCGATTAATCACATTGCTCATTGTAGCCTTCTTTAGGACACTCTCTGCCTTGGAAATCTGAGCCAGTGCAGTTCCAGTGAATAATCACATTCATCTCCTGAATGCAGGGAGTGTGCTGTGACTGCCGGAGCCCCTGCTGCCAGCAGAAACCCTGAGGCAGTAAACTGAGTTGGTCCTAGGGCTCACTTCATTCCTTTCCTTCCCCACAGGCCCAATGTCTCAACACTGTTGTTTTGCACACGTTATTTTGATCTAAAGTGATTTAAAGTGAATGGAAAAATGAGCTCCTTTGTCCTTCTTCACTGCAAAAAGTAGAAAGCAGCAGTGATCTTTTCTCTTTCCATTTTTGGGCTTGCCTGCTCTTGACAGTGTGGTGAGCTCCCAGGTCCCTTCTCAGAATATTGGTATTTAAATCTATGTAATAAAAGCACAGCATAACAAAAATTCGTAAGGAAACAAATTTATCATTGTTTTCAGTAGTGGAGATTGAACCTTTTTTTTTTTCTTTTTCTTTCTTTTTTTTTGGAGACAGGGTCTTGCTAAATTTCTAAGTTGTCCAGCAAGGCTTCACTTGATCCTCCTGCCTCAGACTACCAGACTGCTGGGATCACAGGTACGTGCCACCATGCCCAGATTTATCAAAATGCTCTTGAAATAATTACATGACTGTAAAATTTATGCTTACTTATTAAACTGTAAAAATAAATCTAGCACCAGATTTAATAATTACCCAAATTTGAAGTAGTGTTGAGAACATTACATTTCCAGGTATCTGTAACAACTGTATGTGATATGAAAATATTTGTAATTTCTCTTGGTAGCAAAATGACAAGAACAGCTAATGCTACTGGGATTTGAATCCTGCGTTCATCATTGGGGGAATATTAAATTTCGATTAGAGCATACTGCAATGGAGGATGCATTTTTATCCCCCAAGTTCAAAGGCGCTGGTGTCCATGAACCCCACAGAGGTCCATGGCTCTCCTGATGAGAAACACAGTTCTCTGAGCCTTCAATTCGGGCCAAAGTCATGGGCACGAAACTTGCTGCCTTGAACATCATGCTCGCCGGAGCTCAGACAACTTCTAGATCCTCACTGTTAATGAAGCCTTGAAGAGTCACAGGAAGAAGCAGGATAATAGGCCAAACAAAAGCTGTTGGCATCCAGTAAGTACACAATAATGACCCTAACATTCCCTGCTTAGCATCGTCACATTCGTCATCTGGGGAGGCCTTCAAGCTCTTACGATACGAAGGTTCCTTCTTAAAGAAAATCCATAAGATATTTTCCTTCTGCTAATGTCATAAAAACTTTCGATGATAAATCCAGGACCCAGGTTGGACCCTGGGCCTTGAAGCCACACGGGCAAGTGAGGATTCCTGAAACTTGAGCTTCATCTACCTTGTGATAAATCTGGTTCCAAATGTCATTTTCTTCTTTTTCATCTCCACGGTACTTGTCTGTTAGTCCTGAAGCCAAAGAAAGCTCTTTCTCCTTGTCACAGGGCAAATACCAATGAGGAGAAATGTGCAAGTATGGTGAAGGTGGGGAGACCACGACCAGGCCTGGCCCCAGTGGGAATCCCAGGGCACATGTTCACCTTTGCAGGGGCCCCCATGTGCCCACGGGCTCGTGGACTGGATTGTACCTGGGGCAGACAATGGAAGAGGCCTTCTATCGCTCCTGATTCCATTCCCATCACCCAGTAAAGAAGTAACACACAGGAAACGCTCAGAAAGTCCTTACCGATGCCAGGCTGCAGGGTTATTAACCTCGATCTTACAGCATGGGAAATCGATGCTCACTACACCCGAGTGACGCGTCCAGGGTCACGCAGTTAATGGCTCGAGGAGCCAAGGTGCAGACTTTGGTACTCGAACCCCAGAGCTCAGGCTCAGCATCACTTTGTCTGCTGGGACACTGAAGTCCCAAAGGGTCACAGGGACAAAGCCCGAGGGGGATTTCTTCAGAAAGCATCTAAACTTTACAAAGAGTCACTGCAACAAAAAAGCTCTCAAGACTCAAACAAATAGAAGTAAGAAGTAAGATATGAGTAGCTGAGACAAATAAAAACTCTCCTTTCATTTGGCTATCAAAATGTCTTATGATTAAATAATAGGGTAAGAAAGTGTGTGTGTGTGTGTGTGTGTGTGTGTGTAACTCTCTCTTCAAAGCACAGTATATTTAATCAGGGACAAAGCACCTGATACCTCCAATTTAAAGGAGAAGAAGCCTATCTGGCTCAGTTTCCAATAGGGTCAGTCCATGGTCTGCTGACTCCAAGGCAGACACACATGGTGGGAAAGCATGGCACAGAACAGCTGCTCATTGCATGGCAGCCTGGAAGCACAGCCAGAAGGGAAGAGTTGGGAACAAGAACAAACCCTTCCAGGTCCCACTTGTTGTGCCCCAACTTCTCCCAGGTCCCACCTCTTAACACTTTATTGGCCTGGATGACACTGAGTGGATGGATCCACTAATGAATATGGCACCCCCATGACCCAATCACTTCCAGATACATGAGGCTTGGGGGCCACGTTTTAGATCCAGATCATAACACTCACCAAGGCCTCATCCTGAGACAGCTCGTTGCTTTTTTTTTGCCGCGTAGTCTTCCCACCATCTTTAGTGGTCCTTGAGGGCACTGATCTATCTGTTGCCCCAGAAATTTGCTTGGCAAAAGTTTTTTTATTTTTAAATACACATTGTGGAATAAAGAGATTACATGCTGATACCAGAGGAATAAAACCAGGGAACATAAAAATGATGAGGCTGCAGAATTCCCTTATAAATTAAGCAGCATTTGGGGGGCAAAGCGGCTTTATTCTAAGGCTCGTTAACGGCCAGGGACTCAGCTACCAAAACTACATCATAAATGCTACAAGTGTATTATACACTCCAAGGAGGCAGGGATTCATAGCCTTTGATTCATATTTGTATCTTACCAGCACATTTACCCATCTGCATGTTCACTGAGTGCATGAAAAACTTTGTCGTTTAAGTCTTCCACCACCCACCCTGCATATTTTGCATTACTTAGGACACGAGCTGGACAACAGCAGGATTTTGCCAGCCTGTTCTTTAGCTTTATAAAGCAACAGCAGCCCCAGTCATTGGAGGTCACCGCCAAAGAGGGAATCAACAGGGAATGAGCTTTGTAAATGACGTGGGCTCTCCGGGCCGGATCTGAGGAGGGTTCCCGGTTGCAAGGGGTTTGTTTGGGATTGCTCTGCTCGCAGCTTCATTAGCCATCATTTTCAAGCTTGTGTATACGGTGTGTCAGAAATTCAGGATGAGGGGTGAGACCTTCACAGGCTCGTGTTCCTCCCTCTACACTACCTTTTTGAAAAGAATTGTTAGAAGTGGTTCCTGGGATAAAGCAAGATGTTTTGAAATAGATCAAAACCAGTGACATTTGATTCTGCCTCTTTGTGGACTGGGGCTGTTTGTTTTAGTTCATGGAATCAAACCTGAAACCTGTCGCTGCGGTTATTTAAAATTGGACTGTTCCCGAATTGCACCACAGATGGGTCCTGAGGACCATTCCCACCCTGCCCTCTCAGCAGGGCCGGCGACAAAGCTTTTGTGCACATAATGAATTCAGACGTTTTAATAGCTGATTTGTACCTCTCAGGCCTCTGTTGTCCTAACCTCTCCAGACTCACTGGGGATTATTACGTGGGGCTTAGCATTGTTGATTTACTTTTCTCAATATCTGTTCCTCAAGCATTCGAAATTGTCACTTTCATTTAAAACACATTTGTTGAAGAGGTGCTTTTTTTCCCCCAAAAGGGCACTTAAGTCATTTTTATTTAAAATAAATTAATTAAACTTATCTTCCTCATTTGCCTCTACATGACCTTTTGGGAAAGTTGGAAATTAAATTTTCTCCTAATATTTTACTTTCCAGCTTGGCAAACACTGATGCTATTTTAGATTCTGAACAAAGTTGAGAAAGCACAGATTTCTTTTCAAAAAATGACTTCAGCTTTGAAACGAGAAATGATAATGTTTCTGGAAACTTATCTGCTGTGGTCTGAGCTTTAGTTTTTCTTTTTAAATGAATTACAAATGAGAGGGTAATGATGAACATAAAAAATAATGAGATCGTAAAAAATAAACTAAAACAAACAAACTAAAACACACTCCTGGGAGTGATTTCAACTGTAAATATGCTCATTTAAAAAGTGTTAAAAATGTTTATGTTGCTGTTCTATAAGTACCATTATTTGTGGCTGACAAAAGATAAAACTGAAATATCCATTATTGAGTAGACTGAATTAAAATTTGTATTAATGATAAATAACATAAAGAAATCACCTCAAAAATATGCCAAAAAAGTAGATTAAATAAGACTTGCTATTTACTACTTAAAATGTCTTTTTTTACTTGATCACACAATAATATAATAAAATTACCTTAAGACCTTGAGGAAATCTTTTTTTTTAAAACCAAACAGCCTTTCCTATTAAAGATCAATAATGAACTTTCTTTATCTATACAGCATCAGTATTTTGAATTAAAAGAAGAAATGTTTCACAGGTTGACCATCCCTTACCCAAAAATCCAAAATCCAAAACTGAAAGTTTTGGAGAGTTGACCCAACACCGCATGCGGAATATTGTGCACCTGACTGCACATGACTGGCCACAATCAAAATGTGGGTGCCTCAAAAATATTGTGTAAAAACACTTTCAAGCTGTGTGTTAAAGGTATATAAAAAGCACAAATGAATTTCAGGTCTGGATTTGGGTTCCGTCCCCAAATTAACTCATTATATGTATGCAAAGACTCCAAATCTGAAAAACAAACAAACAACAACCCCCCCCCCCCCAAACTCCAGAATGGGAAACATTTCTGGTAAAAGTACTGTGCCCAAGAGACAGTCAGTACCTGCTTGGCTGACTGCAATAACTACACAAGCCTTCCAGTTTGCAGAGGGGTCACCATATACACTCATGAAAGAGGTGGGTAAGACGAGTATTTCTTATTCCTCCACTGAAACCCATGAAGAGGAGCTGGAGAAGAGAAAGGCTTGCCTGGACGCTAAGAGTCAAAGCCAGTGTGAGCTCGAGTCCCAGGGCTTCGCATCCAGTCCCCCGCCCGACCCAGAAGCATCCCCTTCTCAGGCTTCTGCAACAGCCTCAGGGAGGGTTTTCCCTGTGACTAGGCACTGGCAGTGCTTGCTTATACCGGGCCATTTCTTTTGTCTCTTCATGGGTATCAACAGTGAGGACATTATCAATTTAGCACGTGATGCTATGGAGAACTCTGAGAAGAGCGGTAAGAGCTAAGGCCTGGAGGAACCGGGCAAGCCAGGAAAGGCAGCAGCAGAGGGCTATGTGTGCACAAAATGAGGCTACCAGTGGTCTCCAGAAACATACGATCAGCTAGGAACTGGGGTGAACAATGAACGATTTGATTTGTGCTATTTTGTGTTAACTCTGCTGAGGTGTAATTTACACTTCGTAACATATATCCTATGTCGGCTGGTCTGCTGAATAACATCGAAATCTTAAGACCAAGGGCATTTCTGCTACCATCAAAATCCCCTCCAGTGTTTTTGTAGTCAACCCTTCCTGCCACTTTTGTTGTCTATAATCATGGGTCCAGAGGGTGTAGACAACTTGGAAATTCCAAAGAGGAGAAAGGGAAAGTGAAACCAAAGGGATCGATTAGATAAATTCCGCAGCTACGCCTGCAAGTCTAAACATAATTGTCAGGCAAGGAAGGAGAAAGGAGTCAGGTATGTGTGTGAGGAGGGCCAGCAGCCTGCCCTCTGCTCTCTCGTCTGACCCTACCTGTCCCCCACAGTCATGTTCTGTCCCGCCTTCTCCATCCCATCACTAACCACAGCCCTGTCCACTGCTCACACCTGGTGGATAAGAACAGCACCTGCAAATCCCTGCATTTGGGGGAAGCTGCAATCCAGACCACACTGGTAGCTCGGCCACCATCCTTGATGTCCCCGCATTCTCGCCAACATCCTCCTTTAGGCGTTCTCACACTTGTAGGGGTGCAGATCTCCTTAAGGAAGCTTTTGATTCCCTTCCTAATAGATGATGCACATCCACAAACAATTGTGCATTCAATTTGAGGCTGTTCATGGGGCCCTGGACTCCTATTTATGGAATCCCAAGGGTATCCAGGGTAACATCCTTTCCACAACCTGCACGGTTTTCTGTATCTTCCTTCACTTGAGAGATCAGGGAGAAAGATCTCACACTGTGCAAAAGTAACCAGGGAAGCTTCGCATCACTGCTTTTAAGCCTTACATTAGCACTTTCACTACAAAGCTCTTCCTTTTTTTTTTTCTTTGTTCTTTTATAATACTTTGTTCTTTCTTCCTGTTGGAGATAGAAATCTTCCCACCACTTTACACAAGAAAATAAGTTTCTGAGAAAAATGTGTTGGGGAAGGAGGGAATGGCATGTGGCATGATGTGACCGAACGCAGCGGAAGAAGGAGAACACAAGGTATCCCAGGGTGCCCTTTGGTCCTGTTCTTCCCCAGTGGCCAGGGCTGTCAGGCTAAGACAGAGGCAAATCTGACTAACCCCAATACACTTAGGTTTCAAATGAAAAGACGCTGGATTGGATGTTGCCTTTAAGCTCAGTATTCTAAGATTCCATGCACCTTTGTTTTTATAATTCCCGTAATATATGCTGGACACTTGAGGTCACCTCATAAGACATCCAGCATACACATGGGAAATAAGTTAGACATGTGTGTTGCCTAGTACTGGTACACATGCTTTGTGTAGATACATGAAAAGCTCATAAAATTGACAAGTGACCTCGAATACAAATGGCCAAAGGAGCCAGTTTCCGAGCAGAGAGCTACCCTCTTGACAACCCCTTCCCAGGGGCTCCTGGGGAACGCTGCTCTGATTTCGTGACCAAATGACTGGAAACACACGAACAAAGCGTCACGGCTCTGCTAAGGCTGAAGGGACACTGGGAAGCACAGTGCCACAGTGAACACAGCTGAGGGTGGGGTTACGCTGAGGTGCGCCCCACCCCTAAATCAGCTAGCACATCTACAAGCCAACCAGTGTGTGTGCATAAAATACAAATGCCAGGAATGAGTGCATGAAAAGAGAAATTCAACATTACCTAGACCCAGAAGGGAGAAGAGGAATTAAGTTAGACATTTTGGTTTAACTGGGAGCGTCTAGTTTATTCCCATGCTTTCAAGGTGCACCCACCTTGGGGCATTCTTTGCCGGTGCCGTGAGCTCTGAACTCCTCCTCTCTGACTAACTTCTAATCTGATTTTTAAAAGGTAATTAAAATGATGCCAAGCCATCCCCTATGGGCAAAAGGTCAGGCACTTCTCAAAATAACTCTCGTTGGCTCCATAGCTGTGCAAACCTTGGTGTGTCTCTGGGAGTTTCTCTAATTCTTTGTAACATTTGAAAATAAGTACTCTGGGATAGCTAAACACATTACTTGTCATCTAAATATGCATTTAGAGACCTCTAATATGTATTCTAAATATGTATTCAGGGATTTTTTCTTGCAAGGAATAAAGAGCTTTATAATAACTCCTTTGGATAGACTGTGCCCTATTACATTATATGTGTTCAGTGTCTTAAAAAATTCATAGTATTTTCCTGATAGCCTACTAGGTCTGATAAGAGGTGGTAATAAGACACTGTTAGTAATGCCTAGAGAATCTCAAATTCCACATTGAGCCAAAGCCCCAGTCTTTACGTAGACAAAGTATGCGGTGAGGAGCTCAGGATACTTTTTTTGTTCCTCATAAATAATGCAAGACAGTCACTCACATGTCAGTCCATAAATGAGCAGACACAATCAACATGAACTGGGTCACCCAGTTTCAAAGGAATCCGTAGAACAAAAGCATCCCGCACTTCCAGGGTGGAGAAAGAGCCTGGCTTTAGGTTCAGACAGGTGAATGTGGTGCGCTGTCATGTGAGACCCTGTATCCTCTCCCCAAGACTTCTCCAAGACTCTCAGAATTATCTAGAACATTTTTCATTTACATACTCTATCAGTAAAATGTTTCTGAAAACCTATTTTCACTATATTTCTTTTCCACTCTTAAGTCACATATATTGAATATCTAAAACACGACTGTAAATGCTAATTTCCCTCTGTACTTTGATAAATGACCATGCTTCTGGATTTGGAGGAGTCAGCTAGACAGGAAGCATGGTTTCCTTGCTAGGTCTTGTCCAGGACA
This sequence comes from Dasyprocta punctata, assembly GCA_004363535.1. NCBI lineage: Eukaryota > Metazoa > Chordata > Mammalia > Rodentia > Dasyproctidae > Dasyprocta > Dasyprocta punctata. The sequence continues at coordinate 16,840 of RJWM01009993.1, read as the reverse complement.
TTTCTTGCCTCACACCAAAGTCTCTTCAAAGCACACTCAGAAGGACTCAGAACCTGTACTGTTGTGTCACGTGTAAGTAATTCTCTTCAATGACAAGAGTAGGTATGGCTGGGGCACACTTCCATGTTTAGTTGCTAGAATGAGCTCTCGGATAGAGAAGGTGCCATGGTTCACGGACCAGTGTATAAAGATGAAGAGGAATTCCTGCAGCCCGCTGTCTGAGGCAATGTCAGGGCTATTCCAGAAGAAAGATGAAGACTCAAGCCCTCCTGTTGGAGGAAGATATCTACCGTGGTGCCTTCCCCAGCCAGCAAAGGGCCCTTGTCTGTGAAGATGCTATAGGAAACAAGGCAGAAATCTACAATACAACACTTACTTCAACACCATCTGTGTTGCTTCCTACAAGTTTCTCTTCTCTCATCCATTCATTTGACAATACCACTGAGCTCCAACCATGTGCCTGGTTGAGAAGCAAATGGTAGATAAGGCATTGCTTCCCAGAGGTTCCCGGCTTAACACATGCACCCTGCCCTGAGTGGCCCTCAGAGTGGATGACCAGGCCTCCCCAGCACTAGCGAGCCCGTGGATAGACTGCAGAACTGCATGGCACAACCTCAGTCCGTGGTCTGGCCCAGGTCAGATGACTCAGATCATACTGAGGTCAGCTCTCCTTTATTCAGTGATCGCACAGCCATGCATAGAGATCAGACCCCATGGCACACTGGGATGAATGCCGGGCTTGCAGGGTCTGTGGAAAGGAGTGCAGAGCCGTGGAAGGCTGGCAGGGTGACACAGAAGCAGGCCGACAAAGTACATCTGGCAAGGGTGGCATCTATAACCCTCAAAGGCCCAGTGTAACTAGGTGAATTTCTAGATTCCCCAGAGTGTGCCTGACAGCTTTCCCCTCTATTCTTCTGAAGGAGGAAACATTCCAAGTAGCTTGGAAAGGATGGGTCTGGGCATCAACTCTAAGTGGACACTGGCTGTAAGATATCAGTTAGGCTGTCAGGTCATTTAGTCATCAAATATCGAATAAGGGCTTTCTGTGGATGATGAACTGTACCAGGGCCAGAAGCAACACAGCACAAGTTCTGCCTCCAAGGATTTTGAAGTAATTTAGGGGTGAGAGAAGTTTGAACTCAGGACAAGACAGGAGTGCAATCACAGATGTAAGCCAAGGTAGACAGAGGCCAATGAAGAAAAAGGGTCAATTGGACTGATGGTGCAGGGAAAGCTTTGACAGGGGAAGCTGACAAAATGAAGAGTTTGAAGGACGAGCGGCAAGGCCAGCATGCTGAGGGTGAGCTATTCCACGGAGTAAACACATGTAGAGTGCAAGGACAGCCGTGCACGGCGCAGCGTGGCTCAAGCCCGGGATGTGGGGGTGAAGCTGGGGGCAGAAGCCAGGGATTCACCAGGGAAAGACTGGGCGCCCTGCTGAGCTGTGCGGACTCTGTCCTGGACACACGTGGCGATTACGGAAGGTCTTAGAGAAGGGAAATGTATTTCACACTGTTTAACTCTTTGCTGAGCATTTCCAAACAAGGGAAGAAAATTGTTGTGCAAAGCTATTTATCATCTCTTGCACAGGAATCACCCATTTTCCTGGAGATTTCTGGACAGTTGAACATTTTACACTGTTGAACTCCTTTCTTTCTTTCTTTCTTTCTTTCTTTCTTTCTTTGGTACCTGGGATTGAACTCACAACCTAGTGCCTGTCAGGCAGGTGCTTAGGACACTGAGCTAAATCCTCGGCCCTATTTGTTTTACTTTATTTTATTTTAAAAAGCAAAACAGAAAAAAGGATACAAACGATACAGAATTTCAAAAAAATGGTAGGAAATTAACACGAGTTAACTGCATATTGTTGTCTTAGAAGTAGTTGTTCAGGCTATAAGATTCAGGCATGAGAAACATGATCAAACAATCAAACAATGAGAGCACAAATTGTTCTTTTTGATGAAGTAGCAGAGATCAGCAGTATAGTTATCTATCTTGGGTATATCTATAGATACACATATATGTATACCTATACACATATAATCTTCTCCAGTCTTCCCTTTCTTCTTTCCTGTATCCCAGTTTGAACTCCTTATTTCTTTGCTGACCATTTCCAAAGAAGGAAAGAAAATTTTCATGCAATGCTATTTACTGACTCTTGCGCAAGAATCACCCATTTTCCTGGAGGGGCATGGAGGAGGGAGGTGATCGCTTGTATTTTTGTGAGTCTGAAGCATTTTTAGGTTTAATCCCCTTCTGCAAGACTGCGCGTGTCACCCGCACGGGGCTGGTGTAAATGTCAGAGGTGAGCCATCTCACCCTTCCAACGTAACCTTTGGAAAATGGTGACATTTGTCACCTATAGGGAGTGTGAATGGACTACATGACATAAGCTGAGGGGGAGGAGGACAGGCCTTGACTCCTGAAGTGCCATCTGGTGTTTTTCTTTTTTTTAGTTGAAAACTTGAACCAGAATAGTAAAAATCAAAAAGATTTTTTTTATACCCTTTTACTAAATGGAAAACAACCCAGACATCATACAAAACAAGAATGCTCAGTAATAGGTAACACATAGGAAGGCCAAGTATGCAGCAGCTAAAATCAGCACGAAGGACAATGCTCTGTTGAATCCACAAGCGTAGAATACAACTGGTAGATGCCATGACTGCCACTACGAAGGGCAGGCCCGAATGAAAATAGCTGCTATATGCACTGGGATGTCAAGATGGGTATCTTCTTTATTTTGTCTCTTCATGATTCTCTACAAGTTTTCTTTAACACCAGTATCACACCACAAAGAGAACATCATGACAACACAATTATGCAAAAACTGAATATTTAAAAAATCTAGATAAGAATAGAAATTTAGTCTGACCCATGATCACTTTGTTCTTTCCCCAGTAAACTAGTCCAGCTCATTCTGCAGGCACCTGGGCATCCGCCCCACTACCTGTGAGATGGTGCGTATTTCTACCACTCGTCATAGAATGGGGCAGCAGAGTGGGCTCCTATCCTTGGGAGCTTACCTGGGGATCAGGGGCATTATTTGGGCTTAAAGAAAGTCAGCTGACCGTGAACTCTCAACTGTTCCTTACACACTGATGCTCTAGGAAACTTCTAATGTCCCTTCTCCATTGAAAAGCCATTCTTGCCCATTCCGACTAACCTTTTTTTCCCTGAATATAACTTTTAATATTACTGGATGAGGAATCCTAATGCACTTGTAACTGTGTGCTGATCACAAACTCCACAGGCTTTGTTTTGCATCTCATGAATTGCTTCTCTCACCTACCTGCACATTGTAAGGGGTCACAGGGACCAAGACCCAAGGCACAGCTGTGGAGACGGTCAGTGGCACACTCAGTCACACATCAGCCCAGGGCAGACAACAAGAACAGAGGCTGTGGTTCACCCTCAAACGCAGATGAGCCTCTGGGTGAGATGCTGACCGCAGCCCAAAGTCACTAGGACTCTCATCGTCCATTTGTTTATCATCATTATTTCCCATCTCTGTGTGTATTTTGGTGCCCCGATGGTGGACCATGACTGAAAGGCATCCTATGAAGACAATTTTCCACGCGGCCATAGTGGATGAATTTCCTGAAATTACCTGCTATTCCGTATCACTGAAAGGCTGAAAGGGTTTGGGGGGCGCTCAGCTAGGTAGTGCTGGCTGGGGTCCCTGTTGGGGTCCCTCACAAGGCTACAGTCAGATGGTGACCGAGTCGGGGGACCGGGTGCTGGAGCACCCGGGGGTTAGGGGAGTACGGTGCTCTGTTCACATGGTCCAGGACCTCTGTCTGTCGCTCACGTGTGGCTAGTTTGGGCCTCTTGGAGCACGCAGCTCCAGAGCACTCAGGCTGTTTAAATGGCAGTCAAAGACCAGAAAAGCTCTACTGTCCCCAAGCCAAGCGGAAACCACAGTTCTTCTAAAACCCAGCCACAAAAGCTACTTCAGCGATTCCTGATGGCTAAGGGGGTCCTAACAGTGTGCCACGTTTCTCAGAGAGGGGGCCCAGGCCTCACCCTCCAGCCCAGGGGTGCGAGACTGAGAGATGTCGTTGGAAAACACCATCTGTCCCAAGGTGGCACACCTGCCACCGCATTCCGCGCGATGAGTAACCCCGTTCCTGCGCTGAATTAGCAGTTTCCTGCCACCTCTGGCACGAGAAGGCTAATTTTCTAGTCAGTGCACTCTTTTGCAGTTATCTGAAGCTATGCCTGGTTAGAGAAGGAGCAGCCTGCCTCTCTTCATCCTGGAGAGCGCCATTTGGTACACACACCTACAGCTGAGAGCGAAGGCGACAAGGAATAATAACTCTAGTTGATTCGAAATTCGTAAGAGATTTAAAGGTTTTAGGGTTCTACCATGCAGCAGCAGGGTTTTCTCTGTTTCATAACGAAGTTTTCCTATACAGAGACTCTACACCCAGAAAAGGTGACTCTGTCGTGTTAAAGCTGAGGCATAGGCTATGTCAGAACAACCAAGGCGAAGGCACTCCGGTCCCCCCATTTCTGACCTGGCTAATAACAGCAATGCAAGGTGGAGCAGCACTTCCCACCTGGACATAGCTAGCAGCGCAAATGCTGTCCACAGAATACTTAGAATTTTAAACTGTGGGAAGTATGTCCACAGGTGTGGCTTTTCAAAATCACAGCGAACTAGAGCAAGCATTGCCTTATCTGAACAATGTGGGAAGGGGCATACAAAGAGGGAAGGAAATGAGTCATGTGGCTACTTCGTGGCAAAAGTCAGGATCCCCCACTGAAGGCTAAGGCTCCTTTCTCCATAGCACTGAGGAAGAGGAACAGAATCTTCTGGGCCTACAAAGACGCAGAAAAGGCAGCCAAGTCTCCAATCCCTGCCCCTCAGGAAAAATACCTTTCTGAAGTGAGTCCAGTGCACACTCCATCTCACGGGATGTGGACGCACAGATTAGAGCCTGAAGCGTCTCACAGGTTGCATGTAGCATCACTGACCTTCAAAACATCAGGAATTCCCAGACTGTAACGTGCGCAATGCAAAGACTGTCACTCATGGAGGGTAAAGACTTTGACGGCAAGATCATCAATGTCTTGTGAATACAGGGTTTGCTAGCCCTCCTGAATCTCTTCCCAAGATATTCGCTGCAATTATACTGAACAAAATTAGGATAAATTTTAGCTGTCTTTGTAATGCTGGAAATTGTGCACGGTGAGGGAGTATGGAAAACTCAGTGGAAAGTGCTCCTAACTGCTGATTTACAGGCCTGGCTAATTATCTTATTGAGCAATAGTAATATCAGTAATAAACCTTGGGTCACCATTGATCTCTCAGTGTGGAGACACGACAGTTCCATACTCACGCTCCATCCACCCCAAGCTGAAGAACCATATGGAAACCAGCTATAAACCAGCTACAAATGCTTTCCTTGCCTTATTCCTTGGATTGAAAGGCTTCATATTAACAGATATTCACAACACATTGTGGTTTGGAGTGCATTCAAATCAATCTCATTTAAAACAAAAGGAACCTATTGGCTATGATTCCATAAAACACTTCGGTATATGGAATCTTCTAAGGCCAGTTATTTTCAGTCAACTGGGATCTGCTGTTGCCAAAAATCATGCAACATCTAGGGTTGAAAAAACAGCTGCGCGTTTGGAAACTCCTGCCCATAAACATTTAAAAGACAAATGGTGTATCGAGCTATTATATAAATGACATTGTGTCTACATTCCTTTACAGCAATAAACATATCATTTGTCTTGCTTGTTGTAGCAGGAACAGTTCCTTTTGTCTTTTCACACTACACCTTCTTGTCACCCTCCCAACTTACATTTTCTGTGTCTTTTTACTTCTGACTTTGAACATTTTAACTGCCTTCCAACCTTATTTGCTTCTCTGTTTACCTTGTCTTTCACTTTCCAGATGTTTTTCATTAAATATCTATTATAAGGTGAAGAGTATTTGGGAAGGGGTTTATAAAAGATGGTTCAAGACCAAGACACACTGGTCCAGATAGCCAACACGGCTCACACAGTAACACAGAATGGTACTGCACGAAGTGAGTGGTTGAAACCTAACAGGATGCCCTTGAAGATTCACCTCCTAGAGCTGCCATGAAAAGATAAGCTTCAAGCAAAGTGTCACAGGGATGGTGGCATTTCAAACGCAAAAGGAAGAGCTGCAAATTACACACAAAGGGATGACAAATAGATGAGTCTAATTGTAGTGTTTGGTTTACTAAAGTCAAGAAAGTAACTATAAATGCGAGTCCTGGCAATAGATTCTCCAACAGGTTCCAGGAAAATGTGTCACTATTGCCATCTTATTTTTCTCTTGTTGTTGTTTATGTGTTGACCCACCAGAATACATATATTCTAAATTGTCTCCATGCCTTTGCCACTAATGCTGTGCATCCAGGCACTCTGGTTGCATTTTTTCCTGATGAACCAGAAGTCCTCCAAGGTCACCAACGATCTGACCAACTTGTGTGGGTTCCATTTTGAAGCTCAGTCTATCCTGTCTTTGACATCATTCAAGACACCATCTCCTTGACTTTCTCTTCAGAACCACTGTCCGCTTTCCTTCCTAATTTGATGTGCACCCAAATAATTCTTTAGAAAAAAAATAAAAGCATCCCCGTGCATGAATGATGGTTCTTTTGCAAAGTTTAGTTGGGGGTCTTCACCCTCCTGAGACCTCAACGTCCTTCCAGCCAACAATTCCCAGGATTCTACTCAACACAGTCTTGCATCTGATCCTCCCAGTTCAACTCTCAGCCCAATATTTCTAACTGAGCTGTTGTCACGTAAATTTCTTGCCAATAGTAAGTGAAATATAATCATAGCCAAGGCCATCATCCCATCCATATCCCCAATTTGCTGTAAACTTCCACTTTTATATTGTTTTGTTTGGCTTTATTGATAGTGAGGATAACGTTTAGTCTCCTTGGGGCCTTACTTGTGGGAAACCATTTTTATGTTTGTTTGTTTGTCTGTTTGTTTTCTTCATTTCTTCTTTCTGCCAAGCTCTTATATTTTTCTGTTCCTGACATACCTTAGATATGTACTTTTGTGTATTTCTAAGACCACTGTCTTCATCCAATCTGTAACACATGCACGACTGTGCTCACACATTCTTTGCCTCCCTGATTTCCACCCCTCTCTTCATTCTCTCAAGTTCAACTTATTCACAAGTGAATCTCTTGCTTTTATGCGTCCCCCAACCTTGTCAAAAAGTGTGTGCTCCGTAAATGTGGTGGCTGATGCACCCCGGTCCTGGACCTTCTATTCCCTACATGTTGCACTTTCTCCCCCTTCTTCCTTAGTGCCAAAACATATTCTCACAGGAAAGAGTCGCCTCCTTTGTATTCTGATTTCTCTTGGCAATTGTGATCTTCTGAGAAAAATTTTAGGAGTATCACAGCATGAAAGATTTTTAGATTTAAGTGAGTGTGTATGCAAGACCTCTGTGTGTGTGTCTGAGTGTGTGTGTGGTGTGTGTGTGCATGTGAGAGAGAGGGAGAGAGACCTCCTCATGGTTGCTTTTTGTCTGATTTTTACTGCCTGTTTAACTTGGCCTTTAAACCCATAGGGCAGAAATTAGATATAAAGTGTTGGCCAGGCGAATAGCATCAGCACTTAGTAATATGTTGTCTACTTCCAGCTCTGCCTTTTCAAAGGGACTGAGAAATCCCGCACAGAAAAGCCTGTAATGAGAAGTCTCCCCACAGCCCAGAGGGTACTGTGAAGATCATATCAACACCCAGTCATGCGAAAAACTCTCTCTGCAAAGGAGAGTTCACACATCTAGAGAAGAAAGTACATCCAAAATTACAGTGCTGGCACAGCTCAGGCCCATCCTATTGGTTGTTCTAGTAACTATACAAACAGAAGCACAGAATGTCGAGTAGCTTATAATTAAAGACTTCTAAGCACTTGATCTGTTGAATACAAAGATTGGAGGTCTTCACTTTATATAGGCTATTTTTTTTAAATAGAACTGATCTGACTCACGAACATTAAATATGTACACAAACCACTCACTTCTTTGTACATAGCTATTGTTTGATTACAAGAATAAAACATCACTAATGAAATAATTTCCCAAGTTTACACTCAAATTAATTGGGATAGTGCTCTAATTATAACATGCAAAAGAATATGAGGTGATTCCCTTCTTCTTTCATGAAATGGAAATCAGAAATAAAAAATTCGTGGATGCTCCAGCCCTCAGATAACTTCTTTTGGGTTTCTCCTTATAAGTTGGTGATTATTTTCATTCTTTCTCCTTCTACTCTTGGCTAAAATGTGATCTCAGAACTTCAACTGCTTGCTTGTCCAAGGTAATTGCTACCTTATCAAATTCATTTGTTTACTGTGCATTTATCATGCATCTACTGGGGAATAAAACCATGAGCGAAGTTGGCAAAAACCTATTCCAACATGGAGTTTATGTTCTAAAGGCAGGAAATAATAAATAAAACGAAGAAGAAAATTAAGTGGAGAAGCAGAATTAGGGATCTTCAGGCTAGGGACAAGGGCAAAAGGACATGGTCCCAAGATCCTGGGACAGGAGCATGTTTCCTAGACCTCAGTGAGGCTGACCTACCCTGGGTGTGAGTGGTATTCGCTCTGAGAGGGTCTGATAAGATGTAAAGGATAGAAAGAGGATCACTACTTGCTACCTGTAGCTTGCTGCTTACGGCCTTGCTGCTTTCTGGCTTCTCCCTGCTATGAATTCTTTCTACCCTGCAATGCCCGTCTGCTATGCCACTCTGTCTTGGAGGCAGTCAATTATAGACTGAAACCATACAAACTGTGAGCTAAAGAAGTCTTTCCTCCTTTAACTTTGGATGCTGGATATTTTGTCTCAGCGATGAGAAAAATAACTAAGACAAGAAAGAAGGATGGTAGGAAAGAAGAAAGAGAGGAAGGGGAAAATATATCCAGCAGAATAACACACGCAAAAGTCCTGGGACAGGAGCACGTTAGGTCATTTGAGGAACAGCAAGCAAACCCAAGTAAATGGAACACAGCAAACAGGATGGAAGATTTTCAGGGAGGAGACAGGTACAAAAGAGTCAAGTCTTACATGCTAAGTGTGATCAAATCATACAGTGCATGTCTAAAGTTTCAAAAATTTATTACCATAGAAGACACATACATGGCCATTAATCCCTTCAAACATACTTACAACATCATTCTTGCCATTTTCTGAAACAGTCCTAGGAATGCGCTTTTGTGAGCGTCTTTAGTGGCACTGCCACAGCTGCTTCAATGACCTGAACTGATTTAAAATGTTTCCCTTTCATAGTCATTTTGACTTTGGGGAAGAGCTGGAAGTCAGACAGTGCCAGGTCTGGTGACCACAATGGCTGAGGACACACTGCAATGCTTTCCCCAGCCTGCCTCTCTGCTGGACGGCACTCAGTAGCAGCAGTCACTGTATTTTTGGTCACATGGAAAGAGGATGTCCAGAACTGCTGCGGAATGCTGCAAGACTGACCGGTGAAGCGCATTTGAAGCGAGGGGAAGATTCTGAGCAGCGTTAACGGCAGTGTGTCTTTCATTGTGATATATTTGGGGAAGTATTTTGAGGGGAGTTCATTACATTTACTGTCATAAACTTTCAAAATTTAAACATTCACCTTATTTCTTGATCAAACCAGGACACAAATCACTGCTTAGGAGGCTACCACAGTCAGGAGATGATTTCGGCTTGCACCAGAGTGGTAGCAAAGAGGATGGTCAGAGGCACTGGGATGAGGAATACACTTCAAACACAGAGCCCACAGGGCTCTCCAATAGCTTAGATGTTAAGGTGGGAAGGAAGAAGAGTCAAGGATAATTCCAGTACATTTGGGGCTGAGCAGCTGAGGAGACAAATGCAAAATGAGTAGAGAGCAAGGGGAGAACGTTAGGACACGTGAAGTCAAACAACTCATACACGCAGGCAGCTCTGGTAGTGGTTACACAGCGGAAGTCCTGGGAAGGAAATGGCTCTTACCATCCACACTGCTGCTTCCCTTCACCTGAGACCCTGACAGAGGCTTCACTTATAGCAAGGGCACCCGGTCGGAAGGAGCCACACAGATCAGATGCTTTCAGGGGTCACTTCTGGTGCATTCAAAAGACTCTGGGGAGTAAGAGAACGTAAACTGTTCAGAAGAGAAACTCTGCTGAAGGTTTTGATTCCACCTCATCTCTAGGAAAAGGAAAACTCATAATGAGAGCAAATGAGCTGAGTCACATTTCCCAGGCTATGACTCAGACAAGCCACTCGGTCCGGGCCTCTGGGAGGAGAGACCCCTTTATTCAGGGGAAAAGAGAGTGATTAAGAGCCAGCCTTGGAGCAGGTAGCCCGATGACAGATCGCTTCCTTTTAGAGCTAAGCTAGGCACTGTTTGGTTCCTCGGCTAAATTTTGACTGTTGTGCCTGGGAGAACGATTCGGGATGAAGGAAGAGGATTGATATTATGCAGGTAAGTGTTCAGAGAGAAATCTGCCCAATTTATTTTCAGTTAGACTGGAGCTCAGTGCTTAGAACTTCCCCTGCACACTGCTGATGACTGATGATTTTGACACAGTCGTTCATTCGACAGTGGACCTTTTTTATTGTTTGCGACGGATCCTGGGTGGCACAAGTGGTAGGAATCGATCATGAGAAGATGTGACCCTTGGACTCAACATCGCTGTGGCCATTCCAAGACCATAAGAAAGCTGGACGCTCCCTGTGGCAATCTGAATGGGTGCACGGCAACTGGGAAAGGACAGAAGAGAGCAACTGGTGCCCAGGGAGTTTGTCTCGGGAAATCACTAGAAACTCCTTTTAGGATGAAGAACAGGATCTCGTCTTAATGTCAACAGGGAAAGACAAGCAAACCACCCGTTTTTAATGTTGGTACCAAGCCATTATTTTCCTACAGCATTTTCTACATCACAGGATACAAAGGATTACATTTCTACTGGAGCTAAATACTTAAAATACATATTAGTCACTTGGAGTCTATTAAAGCATCACAAATCATATTTGTATTAGTCAGATCAGGCTAACGAGGCCACGATAACAAGCTCCAGATCTCAGCATAAGCAGTCACATTTTTTATTTGCTCTACATATTTAATATTGCAGGGAGCTCTCTACCACGGGGTCACTCAGGGACCAAGACGCAAGGCGCATGGCCTGCTCTGGAGGTAAGAGAGGGGGCAGGGAGTGAGGGTAACTCCTGCCTCTCTCTTCACAGCCCGAAGGCCCAAGCTAATCATACCCCCTATGAGCCAGAAATATTTGGTGAACAATTCGGTGTAAGAAATATTTGATGAGCAATTGTTGGTCCCATACTATCTTTCTATTTTCGAGAAAATAATAATGCAATACTGAAACTTGGCAATAAAGTCTTAGTGTCCCCAAACATGATGATTCCCCCTGGAAATTTAAACAGAAGTCTGTGGAACACACTTTATAAAAAACATTTCTAAGCTTTTAATAAAAGTCAGATCAATTTATTCCAGTCAGTAATGCCTCTGCTCGGAAAGAGCCCAGTGTAAATCCTGCATCTCTCAAGAGCCAGATCAGAATAAACCGCACGGAGCCCAGAGGACCCTGGGGTCTGCAGGCAGCAGCTGCAGCCTGGGCTGAGCTCAGCGCTTAGAAGGAAGAGGCCCAAGTGGGTGCAGAGCCCTGTGTAACAGACCTGCACACGCAGCGCTGGGCTTCTCCTTGGACCTTGGAGAGAGTACAGGATGGGACGCCCATGGAACAACAGTGCTTCCACCACCCTGTGAAGCCAATGTCATCCAGAAGATGGTAACAGAGAACGGGAGGCATGATCTATGCTGATAAAAATTGGAGAATTATCAAAGATAGGGTTGGGTGGTTTAACAAATCAGGCCATGTCTACTGTGGGAAAGCTCACAGATGACTATTTAGAATATTATCTACTCTAAATTCAGATGATTATTTAGAGTTTTTCCTGCACATCTGTGATCTCAGCACTCTGTGAGGCTAAGGCAGGAGGATCACAAGTTCAAGCCCAGTCTGGGCAGTTTAGCAACTTACTAAGACCCCATTTCAAAATACAAAAATAAAATAAGAAAGGATCTAAAGACCTAACTCAGTGTAAAGACCAAGGGTTCAATCCCCACTGCAGAAAAGAAGAAGGAGGGGAAAGGTGAGGAGGAGAGGGGAGGGGAGGGGAAGAAATAGAATGGGCGGAGAGGAGAGGAGAGCCCAATCTTTCTCCATTCAAGAAAATCATCTTTGCAAGTATGGTCTTCCAAGAAAAGTCTAGCTTCCCCACCACATACTGCTAACCACAAAATCTACAAGATAAGTCAAAGTACAAAAAGAAACTGAAACTTGAATCCAATGTGGTATTTCTAACATGACTGAGTTTAAATTCTGGCTGTTCTCCATGAATTTACAGTCTAGTGATTTATTTTTAACATTTATTATCTTTCTTTGGGATCAAGATAAAGCTGTCAAAGAACTGTCTGTGGGCTCTGTGGTGTGTGTGTGTGTGTGTGTGTGTGTGTTGTTTCTTACAACCAGCTGCACTTAGTCCCTCTGAAAGGTCAAAGGGTGGCCCCCTTTTCTTCGCATCTGGCCTATTTCTTACAAAGAACACACTGACATAAGCACACATATTCCTCTTGTGCACTCGGTCTGGTGCTGGGATTGACTCCGGCTCAGTCAATGGGCCCTCACAAATGAATCAGAGGGAGCCAAGCTCCGTGGGACCACACACTATCCATTTATAGAGCAAATTCTATATACCAGACATTATTTATGTGCTGCGTAGGATACAAAGCTGAATCAAACACAGACATGACTCACGAAGTAGCTCTGGCCCAGTAGTCTACGGTCCACCTTTCTGAAGATGGAGAAGAGAAAAGCAGCTCCGTGTATATATCTCTGTTTGTGGAAGCAACCAAAATAAGGAGAACAGGAGAAAATGATCAGGATGGGTACTGTTATGGTTTGTGTCTGGATGTCCCTGCTAAAGCCTTGTGCAGTCAAGGAGATTGGCTCTAGAATTTGTGATTGATTCATGGTCCGGTGCTGGGATTATGGATGTGAATGCTGCACCCTCCCTAGGGTAGGTGCGGCCTACATACAATATAAGGGACAGAAAGAATCTTCTCTCTGTGCTCCTCCTTTTTTGCTCTTGCTTTTGTATCTTCCCCTGCCACGAATGGCTGACCCTGTGCCATGCCGCTCTGCCTTGGCGCCAGCAGATAATGAACGGAAACCTCCACAAACTGTGAGCTAAATAAACCTTTCCTTCCCTCATTTTGGGTGTCGGGTATTTTGTCTCAGCAACAAAAGAAAAGTAACTAAGACAGGTACACAGCAAGAGACGACACAGAAGAATGGGAAACGGAAGAAGGAAAAACTACCTGCTTTGCCTCAGAACCAGGCCCGGTGTCCTATGCTTCAGCCCCACCTGTGTGAGATGTGGGGGTGGCAGTCAGCCTGGTCTAGGATGTGCCCACTGTGCCTGAACTCCCACTCCAAAGTGCGCCTCTCATGCTTTCTGACAAATGTCAAATCTTCAATGCTTCTCACCATGCTTGAAGCCACAGGCTTCTTGTTCTTTCCTTTTTAGTCTCCAAAACCTTGTTCTTCTCCCCACTTTTGCTGTCCATTGCTTCTCTCTTCAGATTAACACTGCCACTACCATAATTCAATTATATACCTAGACGGTGGTCTTGTTTCAATTTGCCTTTCTCTCTCGCATTCTGCCACCTCCACCTATCATTTCTGATTTCAGCTGGCTCCATCGGGGTGGTGGAATACCATGAGATGATAACTCACCTCATTTCCTGCTAAACATCTTAATATTCAGTAATTTGATGCAATTTCTGAAAGCTCATCTCCTAGTCCTGAAATGTGTGATTCATAAAGTATTTGAGCTCAAGTTTTGACAGCAAAAATTTTTGATAAAATAAAACAAAAGAAATACTAAGTGCAGTAATCATACAAACATCTACATAATGGATCAACTCTTATTAAATTCCAAAACCTAGTATGCTTTGGAAGAAAGCTGACCTCATTGTCCGAAAATGTGTGATCTATGAAATACTGAAGTTTGGGCAGAAAAAGATTTTGGTAAAATAAAACAAAAGAAATACTACATGCACTAATCATACAAACATCTACATAATGGATCAACTCTTATTAAAATCCAAAGTATGCTTTGGAAGCAAAATCATATTATTTTAGCTGGAGATGCTGACTAGTTAGGAAAAAGTTGTCAAATCTCCCTTGCTATGTTCATTGCTTTCGTTCCATACAACAATCTATTGTTTTGAAGGAATATTTTATAACAGTATGCTTGGATATGTCTAATAGATAAGTATTTGGATACATATCTAAGAACTAGAAAATGCAAAGTCTTTTATTATATTCCAACAATACAAATAACTGAAGGGCCTAATTCAAGCTTAGGTTTGTGCTGTCCATTGAAAAAAACTTAATGAAAGAAATTAAGAATATAATTAAGAAGAAAGTGACAATGTCTAAAAGAACCAAGAGCATTTTTCACAACTGGTAATTACAGCAGTAGTTTATTTATAGTTTATAAATAGTGAGGCACCACTGTTTCTGACTGAAGCACCACATCTGGAGCAAAGCCTGGGTAAATTTCTGAGGAACGAGTCGATTTTTCAAGCACCCTACAAACACTGAAAGAATCCACTCACAAATAACAGGTGAATCATTCTATTCAATCTTAGAAAAAAAACTCAAGTTTTTAACGAAGCACTAATGTTTTTAGTTGAGGGTTTTAAGAGTCACTTTTTACATTTAAAAAATACATTTGAGCTCAGAGGACTTACATTTGACCATCTGAGTTTTAGTTTGTCCCAGCTGAACTGTTTTTTTTTTTTTTTTTTTTTTTTTTGCGGCACCAGGGATTGAACTCACAACCTCGCACCTGCCTGACAGGCACATAAGCCGGTGAGCCAAACTCCCGGCCCTGGTTTTTTGAGGCAAGGTCGCCTTGCGTAGCTCAGACCAGCCTTGCGCTTGCGTTGTAGCCCAAGCAGGCCTCGAACTCACAACGCTCCTCCTACCTCAGCCTCCCGAGTGCTGGGATTAAAGGCGTGCGCCACCTCGCCCGGCTCCGGCTGAACTGTTTTAATGTGGAAAAAAATAAGTGGTTCCCCGAGAGATGCCCAGATCAACGCAGGATTCAGAGTGGTGAGTATGAGTGACGTTTTCATCCCAAGGCGGGCCCTGTGGTCTCTGCAGTACTTTTTGCCCATTATGCGTCCTTGGATCAAGCCAAGGAAGTCATGTTTCCTGGTTATTTTCTTTTTAGATGGCCAGTTACTAATCATCCATGTGTGCATCTAAGCGTGAAACGTACATACACGCTTCACATGCTTGGAAGGAGAGAAGGGGAAAGAGAAGACACAACCCGAGGTGCAGGGAGGCAGGGGAGGGAGGGTGAGAGACAGCGCGGCCGCAGTCTCCCCGACGGGAGATGCAGAACTGAGCCCGACGAGGCTGTGGGGTGCACGCTGGCCTCCTCCAGGAGTTCCCACAGCGGCAGGCAGGCCTTGTGGGCTCACTGATGATTCTGGGAACACAGACCCGTCCTCCTAAAGGGGGACACCTCTTTCAGGGAGGGTGGGCTCACGCATGGTTCAATGCCGTTGAAGAGCACCCCAGTCCAGCCGTGGGTCATTTCTGCCAGTTGCGAGGGGAGGTAATTCAGAAGAAACAAAAGAAGCCATTGATTCTTTTAATGCATTTCCATATTGTCCCAATGAATATAAAGTCTTGTGCATACACAGAGACACTGATTAAGTAAAGAACAGCCTTATTTTACAATGCTTGCTCTTGTTTCAAACAGACACAATGAGATATCTTTCTGTCATAGACATGTCTTGGCATCAGGGCTGTTTTCTGTGTCACTGTCCCTAGTCTACACTGCGAGTTTGTGTGTGTGTGTGTGTGTGTGTGTGTGTGTGTGAATGGATGGGGGATTTTCAAACCAGATCAGCCAGGAAGCAGTTCGTGGGCAGCCTTGGAACTGGGGTCAGTATAACTCACTCACATCTCTGCTGGATGTCAAAGGACCATGACGAAATCACTCCTGGTGTCCACAGTGGCAGTGGTGCCAGCCCACCCTGCCTCCAGCCCACGCCTCCACCCTTGCCAACCAGAAAGATATGGTTAGTGGACAATTTGGAATCACTGTGGGAGTAAGTAAATTTGCTGAATGGTGGGAAGAACTGAAGAGAGAAAATTACGTTCAGAAGGCGCACACATTATGTCCATGAGGGTTAGAGATTTGGGTTTGAGGCCATTGAAGCCTTAAGCAATGTTTGGAAAGAGGAAGGACTATTTTTAAACTGTGGTGTTAGGCTTGAATCGTGCTTTGAAATGTTAACTTGAAGGACATATCCTTCTAAATAGGTTTTATTTTGTTTTCTTTTACTATTTACTTTGTTCAATTTGACTTAATATAAGAAGTATAATAAAATAATATTCAACCTTATGGTGAAACCTTGAGAAATCAGAGATTTTAGGGAGGGATCTAAAGACTTGCACAGTAACTTACTCGGAAGTAGCTGTCTCTCAAAAGAGGAGGCCAGGGACCCAACAGGTTGCATGTGTGTTCTTCAAAGAAGGAAACATTAACTTTAAGGCAGATGACGAAAATTCCTATGATGAATCCAAAGAGTCTACTGTGTTTCGAGGCCATGGGTCTGTTAGTGGCTGCAGACACGGCTGGCCTGTGGGATTGTCCCACGAGAGAGCTCCACAGCTGGGCTCCCGGCCAGCAGAGCTTTGCTGGGCTGCTGTTAGCTTCCCCTTCTGGCCAGACAGGTGGCACATGGAC
>RJWM01009992.1:12784-65427 GCA_004363535.1 Dasyprocta punctata | reverse complement strand
ATCCTTCTTAATTAAGTGGTGAGGCATTA
This sequence comes from Dasyprocta punctata, assembly GCA_004363535.1. NCBI lineage: Eukaryota > Metazoa > Chordata > Mammalia > Rodentia > Dasyproctidae > Dasyprocta > Dasyprocta punctata. The sequence goes on along the minus strand of RJWM01009992.1, from coordinate 65,398 downwards.
ATTTAAAAATCTAATTAATCAAAATAAGCCTATTGCTTTTGTAGTTACCAGGAGGTGCAGGTTTTCTGAGAAAAGGAAGCCATGAGAGCTGTGCGTTGCATGTAAAAGAAATCTCCCAGTACCCTAAAGGGATGGCAAATCTCTAAGCAGAGAATTTTCTTGGGAGTTTCCTTTAAATTCATACACAGAGATGGGCTTTATGTGGAGCTAATGGAGCTTCATCTTTGGACTCCTCTGTTTACAATGGGCCTTTCCAAAGTCAAGGTAGGGGACCTCAAATTATGAATATATATATGTGATGCATAGATATACATGAGTGATGCATATATATATTATATATGTAGTGATGGTCAGGTTTTTGTATGCTCTTTTATATATATATACACACATTTATATAAATATATGCATATATATAAATGTGTATACATATATATGTGTGTGTGTGTATATATATATATATATATATATATATATATATTTTTTTTTTTTAGTACCAGGAATCAGACTCACAACCTCGTGCTTTTGCCAGGCAGTGCTTGTGCCTCTGAGCTGTATCCCCAGCCCTGTACCCTCTTCTTTTAAAAGTTTCCTCTAAGGTTCAAGGCAACAAAACTTGGATTTCTCCTACTAATATGTCCCCTAGTGTGTTTTCTATTTGCTCTTGGTTGTCAGCTTGACTGGATCAAGAAACCTCTGGAGAGGGTTTGGATTGTGATGGCACTAACCTCATGAAAGGGCTATTAGGAGGTGGGTCTAGTTAAAGAAAGTGGGTCATGGGCATGACCTTGGGTACTATATCTGGTCCCCAGGCCCTTCCTCCCTGATTCTTCCCCTGCTCTCTGCTTCTGGGATGCCAAGATATGAGCTTTCATATGTCATGCCCTTCCACCATGACGTCTTGAAGCCAGTTAACCATGGACAGAAACTTCTCAAACTGTGAACTAAAATGAACCTTTCCTCCTTTAAATTGCAAGTGTCAGGCATTTGGTCCAGGAATGGGAAAGCTGGCCAGTAGACCTAGGAAAGGTCTAGGGCAGAAGATGAAGGCCAGGTGGAGTGATGTCAGCGATGAGGTGATAATGCAGGTGTGACAGTATGGACTAGGAATGGAAAGGAGAACTGCACAGGGCCAAGGTAAGTTCCTGGGAAATGGCTTTGGATCAAAATAGACAGGAAGTCCTTGTAAAAGTGTCTAAAAATCAATTTATCACAATCAGAAGCCACATACTAGCCTCAGGGACAGGGTCTTAACCCAGGATTCCTGGAGGGTTTCAGGGACTCCATAAGTACCCTGAAACCATTATACAAGTTACCTGTATATGTGCTTTCTTCACCCAAAAGAAATTCCATTCCCAACTCTGAAATGGCATGGTAGAAAATGGACTATGGAAGAGTATAGTGTTCTAGGAGTAGAACATATAGTGATAGGAAGAAATACCATTTATAAGCAAACATTGTATGTCACAGAATCTTAATTCTCCCTTCAGTGTCTGACTTGAGATTAGCAGGCTCACAGGTGGTTCAGTATAACTTGCCAGGGCCTAGGCCAGACAAGGATGGAAGGATAAAAAGAAGGTGTCCCTGTGTGTCACCAGGGAATCTTTTCTTGGATTATGAGTTTACTGGTGATCCTGGGCAAGACTCCTGCATATCATGACTTCTGATGCAGAAAGACCAGAACCAGAAACTGAAAGGAAGGTTTGGGAATTTTTTTTTGTACTGGGAATTGAATGCAGGAATGCAGGGCTTTCACACTGAACTATATCCCCAGTGCTCTTGTTATTTAATTTTGAGACAGGGGCTTGCTAAGTAACTAATTTAACCCAAGCTAGGCTCAAACTTGCAATTCGTCTGTCTCAGCCTCTCAGAATGTGTATGTGATTCTTGGTAACAAGAAGTGCCCACTGCCTAGAGATTCATCTTAATAGAGGTTGGAAATAACAGGTCTGGAATCCTAAAAGGAAAGAAGTGTACTTGCTCAGGAGCAAATAGAGGGTTAGATTCCTTATCAGGTCTCTTAGGAACAAGAGTAGGCTTGATCTTCGACAAAGAAGGTGAGGTTATGGCAAAGCCAAAATCACAAGGTCAAGACCAGACTGAGGAGTGGACTGGGAAGAGGGATCCTTGGGTTCAAAGAAAGAAGTGAGAGAGAGCAGTGCTCTGGCATCAGGGAGTGGCCCTGGGTCAAAGCCAGGTGACCTGCAGTTTCCTCTGACACGCCCTCATAAACCAGGTGCAGCTACTTCCCTGCTGGCACCTGCAAGGCCAGGGCCACCTGAGCCCAAGCCTGGCCCCACCCCATCTGAAGCTTGGGAGGTACTTCCTGCCTAAGGCAGCATTTGCCTCTGAGTCAAGTTCTGCTTGCTCTGCTCTCTTACCAAGCCCAGCCAGCATGGCCAGGGCTGTGACCCTGGCTGCTTTGTCTCCTGACCCCAGTGTAGGTCAGGCCCTGAGGGTATGTCCTGGCTTTTCTAGTACCAGCCCAGCACCACAATCAAGAAACATGTCAGCCCCAAATGATTCACACAGGATAGAAGCTGGGGGCCCTGGAACAAAGGGAATTGGGTAAAGGTAAAGACTTGGGCAATGCTAGAAATTGATCCTTTTTTCCCCAGTACTGTCAATAGCCTGTTCATTCAAAGTCCAAGAAGTCAAAGCGGTGGAGAGTCATATCAGGAGAGCATATTTTGTTATTTGTAGCTCCTGAGCAAAGTATAAGGGACAGTTGTAAATTTTCTAGAATGTTCTGAAAGCAGCCTATCCCAAAAGTTGATTTTTCCAAGTGGTATATACTTCTAAAGATAGAGTTATAACTAAAAAAATTAGACTTTTCCTTTTCTCCAGCCCAGGAAATCTGTGTTCAATCTGGGCAAGGGTTAAAGAGTCAGGAGATTATATCAAGCTTGGGTTTAACTTTTGCACAAGATGCTAGAGGGCATGTCTTAACTGTCACTCTGCACTGTGAATTTAGAGTTTGGCTGTGGAAGATCTGCCTCTCTTCTTTATAATCTACACAGGTGTGCAGAGGACTTCAAAGCTAGTTCTAGAAAGAGGTTGCTGAAAATTATCTCTTGGGATAAAAGAAAGAAATCCCAGAGAACAGATCTCAGAGAAGCAAGCGAAACTCGATAAGTATTCCCTTACATTAATTATTTCAAAACTCCATAATCTGTCTCTTCACCTGTCCTTGCTCAAGAGTGGGAATTTTCCTATTCCATAGGATGAGTGCAGATTGAAAAGACCTCTTTTCTTTTCTTTTTTTTTTTTTAAATGATTTTAGTAGAAAGTTTACCCAGGAACATGACAATGGGTTAGGTTGTTGGGTAGAAGAATCCTTCTAGGTCTGTCTTCCAGCCAAGTACTCTATGCTTCTTGTTAGTATACTAACCCTCAGCTGTAATTTCATAGTGGAGAATGTAACATACAGACACTTTCACATTTACTTTTCTGTAAAAGCAATTGAATTAGTGAGTATAACGTTCTTTCTCTATGAAATGATGGCACTGCCTAGTTGACCAATGTGTAGCAGGGTATATACTTGGAATTATATTTTTCAACAATGTTATTGAGGTTGATTGCTGTACAGAAAAAAAAGAAATCCTCATTCCAAATCTTGAATTTTATTAAAATTCAAAATTTACTCGAGTTTTATTAAAAGCTGAGGGGCACATATGCATTTAGCTTAAGGAATCTTTTACTTCTTGGTATTTTTGATGAATTGTGGCCAATGAATCATGAAAATGAAATCTTTAAACCCCAAGAAACTACCAGAAACCAAGCAAGGAATTTAGCATATTTCACAGCAATTATTCCTTCCCCACTCCAAATCTAAATGTTTATTTCCTCCAATTTGTTTGCTTTCTTCATTCATTGACGTTCTGGGAATTGCTCATTTCTCTGGGAGTTGGGTAACTGAGACTGAGTATGGAAATGCCTGTTTGTTTCAGTTGTTTCAGTCATGGTCATTCTTCTGCAGGAAACGGAAGAGTCACTTTTCTCATTTCGTAAATGTTTCTTATTTTTTTTTTTTCCCTCAGAAAACCTATTCCCACTAAATTGGTTCATAAATGAGCTATGTAGTACTTAAAAAATTAAAACTTTTAACTTAGCTTTCTGGATAAAGTACTTAACAATCTCAGTCATTTATTTTTCCAGGCAACAATGACTTGTTTAACCATTTGTTATGTTATCTTTCAGCTTGCCACATAGTTGAGCTACTGATACCCCTCATCTTGTTTTAGCAATTCTTATATCTTTGCTTGTTATTCCTAATTTCTTTATTTTGGGGGTAATTCTCCTATTGGTTTTGCAGAGTCCCTCATCAGAAAGACTCTTAAGTATTCTGTGTGTGCTTTCTCCTACAAGCAGAACACATGTCTAGTTTCAGCAAAGTACATTTCTCTACTCTTTTTCCTTACCCACCAAATGTAATTTACATGCCCCAGTCCTTTTGCAGTTGGTTATGATCATATTACTAAGCCTCACTAATGGAATGTGGCAGAAGTGATGAGTTATGGGCATAGCTTGTGTTCACATCCATGTAATAGCATAATTCACCTCCACTTACTTTCCTCCTTCCTCCCTATGGGCTTCTCTGGAACTTGGATGTAACCAGCTGTAACCATACAGATGACACTCTAGAGGACATAAAAGCTTTACAGTAAAAGAAACTGGAGTCTGAATAAGTCACATACTTGCCCTGGACCACTTACCTATCTTTGGCCTGTTGCTGAAAATACATTTCTTATTTGAAGAACCGTATATTTTTTTCTCCTGGAAGTTCTGAGGATTGAACTCAGGGCCTCACACACGGTACGCAAGAATTCTGAGCTAAACCCCTGCCCCAGTCTTTTAAAAAAAAATTATTTTTATTTTGAGAAAGGATCTTACCAGGTTACTGAGACTGGTCTTGAATTCACATCCTCCTTCCTCTTTCTTCAAAATAGATGGAATTCAAGGCATGCACCACCAGGGCCTGAATTGAACAATTGTGTCTTTAAGTCTTGTTGTTTCAGCAGCATAATCAACACTCAGTCCTGAAAAATACATTTTTTAAACCAAAGAGAGGGTATTGTTACTATACTCTATGGTGGTCAGATCTTGGAATGTGGTATTCCTATCTGTAAATCACATTTTATTTTATTTTTCATTTTTATTTTTTTATTTTGGGGGGGTATCAGGAATTGAACTCAGGACCTCATGCTTGCCAGGCAGATGCTGTGCCACTGAGCTAAATCCTGGGTCTGTAAATCACATTTTAATAGCTTCTCAGCCATTTGGTTAAGAGCAAGTGTGTAAATCACATTTTAGAAGGTGTAAAGACAGAATGGGAGATTTCAGAAGAGGGCAACAAGCATGGTGAGGAATTTGAAGTTGTAGATACTGGAAGAGCAAATCTGAGTCAGAACGCTATTTTCAAATGTCTGAAGTATTGGCATGTGGAAGAATTATTCAGCTTGTTCTGGGTATTTTCAATGGAACTCAACTGAAAAAAAGATTTTGCTTGAGACAAAGAACACTCCTGGACTGCTGGTTTATGTAGACATTGAAAGGAAGCCTTAGTTTTCTTCCTATGGAAAAGCCTTAACAGAGCCTAAATAACCATTTGACCCAATATCAGAATGACTGTCCCATGCCTGTGTATTTTGCACACTATCTCAAATTTTTAGTACACTAAAAATTACATCTTTTTATCTCCATTTGATGGAAAGGGAATCTAAGTCCCAGGTAAATTAAAACGCTCAAATCACTTGGTCACAGACCAAGTTAATGGCAGAGTTCATGTTTTTTCTACTGAACACCATTAAAGTTGCCTGAAAAAATGGCTTATACATTTCCTTCCATTGAATTTTTTGAGTCCCCCTAGAAAACCATTCTTCCTAAATTTTGCTTGAATTCCAATCCAGAGATTTCCTAAAAGTTAGCGTATCTAATGTCCTAAGTCTTAACCCAGTAGCTAACTCACTCTGGGCCTTCTGTTCTATGTGGGAAATTGCCAGCTGGTCACTGATCTGTTTTCTTTTCTTTCTTGACACACAATGAGAATTCCAGCTTCCCTTGGAGTGGAATTTGAGCAGAAATGATGGCGACCACTCCCAGATCTGGCCTGTAGAAACCTCTGATGTTCTTTCTTCCGCCACTGATGGATATTGATGCATGGAGTGATCTTGAAAGTTGGGTGTTGGGGACTTCAGAACCTCTCTTTCAGCCTGAGGTCCTGAACAATGTGTTGAGCCAGAGCCCACTGCTAACCTGGAACCACTCTGGACTGTGTAAGTGAGTGAAATATCAACTTTTATTATAATCTGAACCATTTTATTTTTTAGGGCCATTGTACCAACAATCAGTTTATTTTAATTCGTAGTCCTTAACTCTCTAGGCACATAATAACAAGAATTGTGCTGCTCTGGGTTACAGGATATATGAAAGATCACTGCATTTTTCACTAAGTCTACCAGGCTGAACTTTCACCCAATTTTTAAAATTGCAGTAAAATATATATATATAGCATAAAAGCTAATTTGCTCTCTTAGTCATTTTAAATACATTTAGTAGTATTAAGTATATCCACAATATTATATATCCATCACTACCATCCATCTCCATAATATTTTTCATCATGTAATATTGAAACCCTATACCTATTAAACATTAGCTCCCCATTCATTCCTTGCCTCACCCTCTGGAAATCACCATTATATTTTCTGTATCTATGATATTGACTATTCTAAGTCCTCATATAACTGGGCCATCTTACTTTACTTGGAATAATGTCCCTGAGATTCACCCATGTAAGAGCATGCAGAACAATTTCCTTTTTTGAAGGCTGTATAGTGTTCTGTCGTATCTACCTACACCACCTTCTATTTATCCAGTGATCCGTCAATGGATGTCTGGTGTTATGGCTTGTATCTAGATGCCTGCCAAAGCCTCATGCGCTCATACATGGGGCTTTTGGGAGCTGGCTGGATCTAGGGTATGATACTGATATAGGGGAGTGAAACTCCCAGTCTACTATACGTCTGGTACAAGTTTGTGTTCTCTAAAATTGAAGAATGAATTTTAGGAACAGTGAAGGTTAAAAGCAGAATACATTTATTGAGAGAAAGAAAGCTTCTGTCTGAGAGAGACAGAAGGGGTCCCGAATGGGTTACCAAAGACTCTCTTTTCTAGGGACTTTGAAAGAGTAAATCCATGAGGTGAGATGGTCCAAGATGGGGAAAACTGGGAACTCACAAGGCGGATGGGCATGAGGTGAGACAGAAGTATGGTCAACCAATGAGATTAATTGCTCAGGTAAAACTGACCAAATCGGGGACAAATGGAGAAGCGAGTCACGTAGTAAGCGGGCATTCTTATGGAGCAGTGATTCTTCCTATAGGGAGTTGGGATGGTGGCTCCTGGCTTCCTCACTGTGGTACATACCTATTTAGAATATCAATCCCTGATGTTTATACTTAGGGTGTGGTTGCATTTGTTTTGCCTTTTGTCTTGGGATCGAGCCCACAATGGGAGGTGTCTGTCTCTTCCAAGGTCACAAGACATCTGGTCCTCCATGATGGCTCCCTTGAGGGCCTAGCCCTGTCTGACTGCCTAGAATATTTCTAACTAACTCAGCTGCCTGTAACATTACTGGACTACGTGTATTGTGCTGGGATCAAGGGTGTCCCACTCCGCATGTGGGTGGCACTGCCCAAAGGGCAGGTAGCTTGGATGAAATATAAAGGGACAGAGAGAATGCAGATTGCTACTTCTACTTGCTTCATGTTAACTCCTGTCTTCTTCCCATGTACGATTTCTCTTCTGTGATGCCCCTCTGCCATACCACTCTGCCTATAGAAATCTCCACAAACTGTGAGATAAAATAAACCTTTCCCTCCTTTAATTTTGAGTGTTGTAGGGAACCACAGAGATGTCTCTCCTTGAAAAGAATAGCAACTATCTCCATTTTGGATAAACTTGGCCCTATCTCCATGTATTGCTATTCACAGAACTGGCTAGGTTATTTCTTTGTCCCTTCTATTGGCTTTAAGCAAAGTAAATTGGGCTAGCTGAGGAGCTGATATGTAATCTCTGAAGCAAAGTGACAGTTCAGTTTTACCCTGCCCAGTGACTCCTCAAATAGGTGGTTGAGCAGGGCAGGATGGAGAGACATGCTCCACACTATCAAGTAGGACTGAGCCTTGAGAATGAGGCTATGACTTCCCAGGGCAAACAGGATTATACATCAGAACTGAAGCACTGACCCCAGATAATTAGATACTACCTCAGTTGTGTTATGCAGATTGCTGTCTGCATTCCTTGCCCTCTGCTTATCACAGAGGTGATCTCAGACCACCTACCTAGACCAGCTCATGGTAGTTATGGCAGTCAAATTTCCCACCACTCTCACTGTCACTTATCCCCAAGCCACTCCCCTCATGGAGAATTAATAAAACCCAGGTTGGCCTTGGGGCAAGGCCTTTGCTCCAGTGAACCACCATCTTGGCTGTGCTTAGGACCCCTTGGCTCCCTACAACTGTATATATGTCTTAGTGTTTTTCTTCTCACTGTGGGTTGTACTGGAAGTGGTAGATTGGAATTAACTCACTAGAATTTCAATAGCATCTCCTTAGAATTATAATTATAAACCTTGCTGGACCACAATGAGAATGGGGAAAGGTTCTCTATAGAGTATTTTGTCTCAGTAATGAGAAAACAGACACACCTGGATAGCTTTCATGTGGGAAATGCTGTTATAAATATAGGTGTACAAATATATCTTTGAGACCCTGTTTGCAGTTCTACTGGGTATATACTCAAATGTGGAATCACTGGTTCATACAGCAATTCTATTTTTAACTTATTTTTTTGGAAACCCAGGCCGAACTTTTTGAAACTGAAGATATTGGATCCTTTTTTGACTAAAAAACTTTGGTACAGTTCAGTGTAAAATAATAGAAGATAATCTCATGTCTTCCAGTTCTCCCTCTTTTGACCTTGCAAAACTGCCCAAATGTTAAAGTGAGGTCTAATTCTTTATACAACATCAGAGAAATTTTACAACGCAGGCTCCCTGTGGTAGAGGTAGTGACCAAAGTTTGTCTTATGATGACCTATGGTTCAGTCCATTGATTTTTTAAAAGTTATTTTGAATATCAGGAAGCTTCTTATGGGAAAATCAGATTTAAAAATTGTTTTACAATTTGAAAGATTTAGAACAAGTAATTAAAACAAGATGGCAGAAGGGGAGTCCTCTTTAGACAAGACACACCTTCCTGGTTCTTCACAGAGCCAAGGCTCCCTCTTTTGTCCCTAACACCAACACAAATGACAAATGTTGCATATCCTGAGGGAAGGGTGTTGGAATGTTTTAACCTCTGAGTGCCTGTTGGAACAGGAAGAGATGGGGCTTTGAGTCTGCAAGAAATCTTTGCATGTACCCATGGGACAGTAGGCAACACCTGAGTAACTCTTCTCTGCCCATCTTCATTAAAATTATTAGCCCACACAGGGTCCACATTTGAAGGCATAATTTAAATTCAATTATTTATATAGACAGGGACTGCATCCTGCACTGCACTGCCAAGAATATCTTTTCCCAGGGGCCCTGTACACTCTCAGGGCAGGCCTGGTGAATCTGCCTGCAGATCCTAAAAGAAACGGGGGTCTCGAGGAGAGGGCATGGAGATGGGGGAGGGCAAGGCTGGGGAGAGAGAAAGGAGACAGGACGAACAATTCCGATCAAGTCTCATTTATTAAAAGATGTATATGGCATTTATAGAAGAGGGGGCGGAAGCTGTCATCCTGTGGGGAGTGTCATTTCCGGGTTAGGCTGGAGAGGATCCTGGGAAATGTAGGCTGACGCACCGGATGCCCACAGGCGAGAGGGGCGGGGCGGCAGCTGTGAAGCTTTACCGCTCTCTACAGCCTGGTGAAGAGATTATTTGGATTTGTGCAGCAGGACATATGTTGTTAGTTGTCTTTTGCTCAGTTGCATGATGACTTGCTTCCATTTCAGAGTGAGTGGTTGGCAGCAGGTTGGGCTTATGTTTTTACCTCAAGGGCTAATTGATTACTCAGACAGAGTGGGACAGACAAATCCTAATGTAGCAGAAAATGCCCCTCAGCCAGTCTGTTAGTTGCCCAGGTAATTGTTCCTGTTGCAGTTCCTGGTACTACTATCTCCCAAAACAGCTAGTCATTGTGATGCATAGCTGGTCACTACAATGCATATTGTAAAAACCAATCAAACACAGCCAAGTACTCTACCTCTGTACGTCTCCTTTGCAACCCTGTAAAAACCTCCCTCCCTGAGCCTTTGGGGCCTGACATTTTGAAGGACAATTGATTCCTTGCCAGTACCCATAGATGTAAATAAATTTGCCTCCAAATTCTGGGTGTTGTTTTGGTATTTCTGTTTGCCATTGCATCTAGTGTGTTGACTAAGAAGACCAATTGTGCTGACCTCTTTTATCACTGGTTGTAGCCCTTGAGGATGGAGCAAGGACCTCTCTAGGTCCTGACTGGAAGGTGCATCCTCAAGATTTCTTGAGTCCTCTTGAAGGTCTGGAGGAAGATTCTTAACTCCCTGCCAAGCAGTTCACTTTGAACACAAGAAGGAGGACAGCTTGAGCAGAAGGACAGGTTCATCAATTCTTGTTAGTTAAAGTCACCCTCAAGAGAAGAGGGATTGGAATGTTTAACCTCTGAGTGCCTGCTGAATGAGTGTGTGAATTACAATGCAAACAATAGGCTGCTCCTTCTGTGCACCAAAACTGGGAAGCATTGGTTATGGTGGTTGATTGGACCCTCACCTGCAGTTCTACAGTGATCAACATATGGCACAATGGAGACCTCACACCCTCCTTAGCTAAACTGCTCCTTAGTCCCTGCAAGGGGCACAACCAGGTGGGCATCTGAATGCTCTCTCTCTGAGGGGTACCCACCCTTTGTCTGTTGTGCCATTGTTTAAGGGTACACGACACACATGTAGGGAGTCAGAGATGGGAATTAATTAGTCAAAACCCAGTCTCTGACTGCAGGAAAAGGGCTTTCATGGAGTTAAAAATGAAACCAAATCGCTCCCTGTGTCTCACAAAACAAACAAACAAAAAAACCAAAAACAAACAAAAAACCATGCCTTTTCTTCCTGAGAATTCTTTGGCACCCTCATTGGCCACCACAGTTGCTCATCTTCTTTTAGTCAGTTGAACCAGTCTGATCAGTCATTGCCTAAGATGTGTCTATCCTGGTCAGGTGGCATCATCTAATGTCCACCCAAGATGACTATCAGAAATTCCTTCTGAGTTCCACATTTTGACTGAAAAAAATGGGACTGTCAGCTCTGATGAATGAATTGCCATAGGCTTTTCCAAAGGTCACCCCACCTAGAAGCATAAAATCAGTCAAACATTTCTCAAAAACATCAAAGAAAGGGGACAAAAAGCCTATCAAACACTGTGACCCAAAAACCTGATTAAAAACAAAAAGCACCTAATATCTGTAATAAAATATTCAGCCTAATAGATGACCATAACCTCTGCCTAAGAATTACAAGGACTAGGGACACTAAAAAATAAATGCCCTCTCCATCTGTGAGACACAACAAAACCTGACCATCCAGGCCCACCTTAACCTGAACCTCTCCTAGCCCTGTCAGGCCCGAATGAATAGGACAGACTGAGCTCTATCAAATTGGGCCTCCAAGAGCCCATAGTCATTACAAAAATTGGGGGCAAGCCTGTGACTTTCCTGGTAAACACTGGAACAGAACTCTCTCTCTTCAAAAGTCCCCTTTGTCAAAAAGTTACCATCACTAGGGGCAACTGGAATTCTTGCCTCTCACCCCTTCTTCCAGGCACAAACTTGCAACACAGAAGGACATCTCATCAAAAATGAATTTCTGTATAAGCCAGTCCCCACACCACTTCTGGAAAGAGATTGTCTCTCCAAGTTAAAAATTACTATTTCCTTTACACCAAGTGATTCTGCCTCCCTCTTATGTAACCCTGAACTTTTAATTCTGACTGTTCTCTGAAACAAAGATGATACCTGCATCAGTTTGAGACAGACAATTGCAATCCTGAAATTCTGAAAACTCTCCTCCCAGAGATATAAGCCAAAGACATGCCTCTGGGACTGGCCATCAACCATGCTGCCTCACTGTGACCACCGTTGCTGTTAGATAGCACTGGAAGCACAAAAAGGTATCCAGCCACACAGCAGTTCAAGATCCTGATAGACTCTTAATCACCTTGAACTCTGCAGTTCCTGACCCATGCACCCTTTTCAGACTGTTACCTCCAGATGCCAGTTGGTTTACATGTCTAGATTTAAAAGAGGCCTTCCACTGCTTACAAGTTGCTCCCATATGCCCCTTCAACTGAGAAAATCCTGAGGCAAGATGCAACTCATTTGAATTCAATTGCCACAAGGGATTAACAACTCTTTCACTATCTTTGGGGATGCTCCAACAACAGATTTGACCAAGCCACCAACACCTTTTCTCCAAGACAGACTGTTTCTCTGTCCCTTCCTGCTTGACATCATGGTCCCATGGAAAAAAAAATAAACTGTCAAACTGCTAAAATACAGCTCTCTTGGCTATAAAGCCAGTTTAAAATCTCTGAGCTTCCAATGCTGCCACAATTGCCCTCCATACATATTGCCTCAGTCTTTTGCCACCCATAGTCTGCTAATACATCTGCCTCAACCTAAAGAATGCCTTCTTCTGCCTTTGATTGGCTCCTTTCATCCAGCTCCTCTTTGCAACTGAGCTGGACTCAACCTCCTAGTGGTTCAAAAACTTGTTTCCTCTTTAAAAAAAATCACTTCAGAGTAGTAACACCCAAACCGCCTGTTGGAAAGGCACAAAACCTCTGTGGCAGTATCTGGCAAAAACTGATTACCAAAAACCCTGCAAATTTCTTAAAATTGCTGGCTTCCATAGAATCTAGATCCTTAAATTCCCAAGAACAATAATGCCTATACAGACTGTCAGCCCCCGGGAGTGCCCAGTGTCCTACCTGTGCAAATACTTGAATCTAGTCACTAAGGACTGCCTCCCCACTTGGCCTCCATGCTCTAACAACCACTGTTCTTCTGATCAAGAAAGCTGAAAAGCTCACTTTAGGCTGAGACCTAACTGTACAAGTGCCACATGATGTACTGGACCTCCTAAATGACTGTGGCCCACTCAATTCTGTCACATACCTTCCCACCATCTGGGTCCGCTAGACCATGACTAAAAAATAAACCCCACAAAAGATGCTGAATACACCCTATTTGTAGATATAAAGAACTCTGTTAAAAATGAAGTCCAACAGGCTAGATATGCTGTGGTCACCTTGAACAAAGCTATTTTGGGCAAAGCTCACCTGCTACTGCTTCCTGCTGCTGTTTGGAAACCTGCTATCAATGCAAAATAATTCAATCCAGAGGCATAATCCCCTTCTAGGGATCCAACTGACAGAAACATCAACCCCAGCCAGAAAAATTTTACCCAGTACTCCTGTAAGATCAGAGCCAGACCTGCCCCTGCCATTTGTTCTGGAAGCTCAAGCCACAGTGCTGGCATCTGTACCCCTGCAGCCAGCTCAAGTTTCAGTGTCTGTGTCACTGGCCCTGATCCCATGCAATATGGTAAATTTTCCCCATTTAAGTATATATAAATAAATTATACAGAAATAAAACATTACAAGGGTTACGAATATCTGTTAATGCTAGTCTGCACCTACTCAGGTTGGCCCAAGACATTCCCTATCCAAACTATAAAAACAGGAGTTTATAGGGTCCTCCTATCAGTTATTCCTGTAAATACTCCTGCACACACATATGACCTAGGTACACATTAACTACTGTTTCAAAAATCCAGCCTTAGATCCACTGAAAAATTTACCTGGACCAGACAGCTCACTCTGAAGAAACGAGACACTCAAAGCTTTGCTTTGGTCACTTCATACACTGACCAGCCCACGCAGAGCTGGAGCCTGAGGACACTGTTCATAGGATTGCTCCATACCTATTCCCCTTGATTTTTGTGTCTTTTCAGGCTGTTTACCCCAGTCCTTTCTTCCCTGCACCTTGCTAGCTATGATTTTTGTCTTAAACTACATGAACAGTTGCCCCAAAAGAATAAAACAATCAATCGAGCACTTGGCCAAGATTTGATGAGCTTCCAAGGCACGCTGGACACTCTCCTAGATCACATTAACTCATTCACTACCTTGCTGGAGTAATGTCACAAAACAGAAAGACCTAAACTGTTTCTTCCTAAAAGCAACTTAGCATGAAACTCTGTAATAAAACAGTCTTGGGGACTTTGGTTAGAGCCCATCCTAGTATCACTGACAACACTAATGTTAGTGCTTCTAGTTGGAGCTTGTCTCAGAAAATCACATATAATTTGCTGGGAAAGCTAAAAGAGGGGACAATTGTAATGGAAAATGGCCCCCTAGCCAGTATATTTCAGTTTCTTAGTTTCCCAGTGTCTTGGTTATTTTTCTTTTGTTGCTGAGACAAAATACCTGATGCCCAAAATTAAGGAAGGAAAGATTTATCTAGCTCACAGCTTGTGGAGTTTTCAGTCCATAATCAGCTAACTCCAAGGAAGGGTGGTATACCATAGAGGCAACACTTCAAGGTGGTGGAAGACAGCAAAAGCAGCAAAAGCAAAAAGTGGAGGAAGAACAAGCCTCTTTTTCTCCCTTATATTGTAAGCTGGCTACCAACCCCTGGGGTGGATGTAGCACTCACACCACCTCTGCACCCTCCTCTTGCACAGGCTCAGAATTTTACAAAGTAAGGATCCCAGCTCCCCCTGAGTCTTAGTTAAACTTCAAGTTGACACAATGTATCATCCATAACAACCAGGTAATAGTTCCTGTTGTAGTTCTGGTCATTTCTGTCTCCTTGAATCAGCTGATCACTATGATGCATAGCTGGTCACTGTGATGAATATTGTAAGAACAAATCAAAGACAGTCAAATACTTTACATCTGTATTTCCCATTTGCAACTCCATAAAAACCTCCCTCCCTGAGCCTTTGGGGCCTGATATTCTAGGAGTGACCCGAGTCTCTGCCCTTCAGTATAAATAAATCTGCCTCCAAATCCTAACATTTTGGTGTTTCTGTTTGCCATAGAAAGATGAGATGTTGGATCAAATCTGTCAACCTTATTGTTTTGTTAAGTGAAGTAAACCATGCGCAGAAAGAAGCAATGGCACATATTGTCACTTGTTTATGCAAACAACAAGTTGATCTTATAGAAATAGAGAGTAGAATGCATAAGTACTGGAGAATAAGGAAAGTCGGAGGGAGAAGGAATAGGGAACACTGCTGTTCAGCTTGCTATCACTGTGACAAAATACTTGTGAAAAAAACTTTAGGGAGGAAAGATTTATTTTGGTTCATTATTCCAGAGGTTTAAGTCTATGGCCAACTAGTTCCATTGCTGTGTGAATGAGATGAGGCAGAACATTATGACCACTGTGTGGTAGAGGAAAACTGCATGCCACAGGAATGAAAGAGCCAGAAGGAAAGGGGCTGGGAACAAGATATAGTTTTCAGTGAAGACAACTAGCCAGCCTTCCTGGTAAGTGGTGCAAGTGGCGTGAACTCCAGGAAGAGAAAGATCGGCACCACCCGAAAACCTGCCATGCTGGGTCAGGGAAGATCCAACCAGAAGACAACTAGCCAGCCTTCCTTGTAAGTAGCACAGTGGATTCCAGGAACAGAAAAGTCAGCACTTCCCATAAGCCTACAAGCACATGGGTTGAGAATCAACACCCCTACCCCCCGCCCCATAAGCAACCTGCTGGTTCAGCGGACCGGCTAAGTTGATAGCAGCTAAGGTACATAAAGCAACTAAATGCTTGTATTGTTTGGTTGATTTTGCAGGCCTGGGGCCAGTGGTCTGAGCATCTCTTGGGAGGATGACAGTATGCAATGTAGCAAATATAGGGGATTCCCTTCTGTCCTGTCTTTGAGGCCCAATATTGTTTTCACTGTTCTGTTTTATTCAATATTCTGTTTTGATTGGTTTTATTCTGTTTTGTTTTGGCTTGATTTTGTTATATCTGATGGAATGGACAACTATTGTGAAGATAAGATATACTATAGTGGCTGTTGTTTTCCTAGTATCCTGCTTTAAAGTTCTGTACCAATTCTACTGCTTCGGTTTGATTGACTTTGTTCTGTTTTGTTTTGTTGGGTTTTACTATCTTTAAAATAAAATTTAAAAAAAATTTTAAAAAAAGATATAGTCCCCAAAGTCACACCCCCAGTGACCTACTTCATCCAATTGGACTCCACTCCCAAGTTTCCATTATCTCTCAATGCCAATAAATTGTGAATCTGTTGATGACTTAACCCACAGATGAAGTTAGACCCCTCATGAACCAATCACCTTCCAAAAGCTCATCAGCTGACAACCAAAAGCCTTTAACCTTTCTGGGACATTCCAGATCCAAACTACAATAGATGACTGAGAGAATATGCTCTAAAATTTCATAGCACAGTAGAAAACTATAGTTTTCAACAATTAAAATCTAAAAATTACTAGAAGACTTTGAAGATTCCCAACATGTAGAAGTGATAATATTTAAGGAGACAGAAATGGAAATTACCCTGATTTGACATTTACATGTTGTATGCAATTATCAAATTATAATACTGTGCTCTATAAATAAGTAGAAATCTTGTCAATTTAAAAATAAAAAGAACAGTATGGGAGAGAGTGTGGTAGAGGAAATCTGCTCACCTTATGACAGCAAAGTGAGTAATAATTTTTAAAAACCTTGTTTTTTGTTTTCTTAAACTCATAAAACCCATGTAACTCTTTCTTATAATGGATGAGCCTTAGGTGGAAGACAAATATTTAGAGAAATTGTCTACTCCAAGTCCTCCCTACTTTGTCTCATTTTTTATCTTCTGGCCCCTTTAGCATCTTCTTCACTAGAAAACTCTTGTTTGCTCCAATTCAGAAATTCTAAAAAAATGTGTGGAGTTTCAGTGAAAGTAATTGAGGGCCATGAATGAGAAATTTTGGCTCCAACCATTTCATTAGAGCAGTGGGGTTGAGATGAAGGTTTGACCACATCTTAGTCATCTGAGAAAAACTGAGTCCATTTGCAATAGAAAAGGCAGTTACATTCCTTTTCAGATGAATCTTGTAATTATGACATTGATAATCTCTTTCCCAGACAGAATAGAAGACAGCTACTATTTATCCAGCCCTTGTTCCTTTTCACTTTCCGAGAAAGAAAAGGTTTCAAATAATGGTTTGTTTTAATAACAGTGTGGTCAGTTCGGTCTCTTTTCCTTTAAACCTTGCATGTATTTCTCCCTTTAACCCTGAGCATGCCAACTGTATCCGCAATTGACTGCAAGAGAAGATATGCCCTTTTTAGTTTTTATAAGAATGACAAAAATAATTAGAGTGTGCACTTACTAAGTGCCAAACTTTGTGTGATGATTAACTTTATGTGTTAACTTGGCCGGGCCACTGTGCCCAGGTATGTAGTCAAACCATATTCTGCATGAGATTTAAATCAGTTAGCTTTAGTAAAGCAAATTGACTCTAAAATATGGGTGGACTTCATACAATCAGATGAAGGCCTACACAGAACAAAAGACTGACCTCCCCTGGGCAAGAGGGTTTCTCCAGCAGATGGCCTTTGGACTTTGTCTGTAATTCTTACCTGCTGGTTTTCTTGGTCCAGTTGTAGATTTACCAGATTTTCCACAATCATGTGGGCTATTAATCCCTTAAAATAAGTCTATTTATCTACACTTACATATATTTATAAATGTATATATGTATATATTTGTATATGTATATATTTGTGTGTGTGTACGCACAACTGTTGGTTCTGTCTCTCTGGAGAACCTTGATGAACAGATCCCATGATAATACCTAGAATCCATTAATTCATCTAATTTTGTTAAAAATCCTGTGATGTCTCACGGGTGAAAGAATTTAGCCTTACAGATATGCAGCTACAAAACCTTGAAGTGACCCACAGTTCAGGGGCTGCACCACTTTGCTTTACTGCACTAGCTGCTCTTAACGTATTCTGGCCCCAGTAATGCTGACCAGGCCTCCCCACCACTGGGGAATCTGACTTTGCCCCTACACTCCTTCCTTTGGCCAAGGGCTCCTGGAAGAGTGCTCATTGTCTGCCCCAGAGCCATAAACACCTGGCCATTCTCTGGCAAACTCCAGCATAATTTTCTTGCTAAGCCTCAGTTTCTTCATCTAAAAAGAAGGTAAGTCAATTTAGCAGCTTGTGGTAAGCATTATGCAGTGTCTGTCTCACTGCCTGCACACAATAGGCACTCAAATGCAAGTGTTCTCCTGTTCTCATCCTGCTTTAACGTGCATCGAGAAGACCCTGGTACACTACAACTGGATCTTGAACACTCTCAGCTCCACATAGGGTAAGTCTTTGTGTATGTCGCCTGTATCAGTTTCCTAGGGCTGCTGTAATAAATATCACAGATTACACCACAGAAATTTCTTTCTCACAAATCTGCAGGCCTGCAGTCCAAGATGAAGGTATCAGTGGGCTTGGTTTCTCATGAGGCTTCTGTCCTTGGCTTGCAAGTAGTTGTCTTCTTACAATAACTTTACCTCCTCTTTCTTTTGAGCATGTGTGTCCCTGCTATGCCTTTGTGGGTCCAAACTTTCTCCTCTTCTAGGGACACAAATTGCATTGGGTTAGGGCCCACTATAATGGCCCGATTTCAACTTAATCATGTCTTTAAAGACCCTATCTCCAAATGCAGTCATACTCTAAGTTACTAGTGATTAGGCGTTCAACTTACAAATTTTGAGGGGCACAATTCAGTGCATAATGCCATCTTACTCCCTGAATGCCAAGGACATGCTGTGCAGGAATCTTATTGTGCCTCATCTTTCATACTGGTCACTACTGAGATTTAGGCATAGGACTTTTTTTTTTTTTTACCTGACTCTCCCTTTAAGGATTCTGCCTGTTTGGTACTTGTTCTGCAGAATCATGGTAAGAGACTAGCAAAGTTGATCTGAAATTAAAGGCAAGCAGTTCATTCAAATTCTATAAACTCGTCTATTGCTTGTATAAAGTTCATCAGAGTCGAGCATGGTGGCACATGTTTGTAATTCAGTACTCTGGGTGGCTGAGGTAGGAAGATTGTGCATTTGAGCCCTGCTTGGGCAACTTAGCAATTTAGTGAGATCTTGTCTCAATAAAGAAAAAAATTGAAAGGGCTGGGGATGTAGCTCAGTGTGAAAGTTTTGAGTTCAATTTTCAGTACCACCCAAAAAAAAAAAAAAAAAAAAAAAGGTGACGAGAATGGGTGTGTCAGGCACTTTCATAGAAATTGCTTCAGATTCATAGTCTATAAACTGCATACCCTCCCATCACCTCCACCAAACACCCACACAACCCACTAAGAAAAATACTCTTGGGAGCAGGGAGGCATTTTGAAGTTGCTTGAAGACTTCAGCCAATTATATTATATGAGGAACATGATTTTATAACGGGCATTGCTCTTCACTCCAGTGGGTCTTGTGCTCTTTGAATCAGCTCCTATTGGCCCCTTAGGGTGCTGCTTCCTGCTCCTGTCTCTGTGGTTTTGTGCCCCAGTGTTTTCTGTTTTTATCTAAACATGTGACTCCAAGAAAGAGAGCCAGAGGTCAATATCCTGTATAGATCACCTCTACTGATCAGGGTTCTCATGCCAGAGGACTTCATAGGCCACAAGTTTTCCTTAGTATCTCCCGAGATGTGTATGGAAGAAGAACCT
Source organism: Dasyprocta punctata (assembly GCA_004363535.1). NCBI lineage: Eukaryota > Metazoa > Chordata > Mammalia > Rodentia > Dasyproctidae > Dasyprocta > Dasyprocta punctata. Next base: position 45,627 of record RJWM01009992.1, on the reverse strand, counting down.
CGGATTACAAATAGTGACTTATTTGAAGAGACCGTGTAATCAATTTCCCAGGAAAAGCGTGTGTACAGGCAGGCACTGCACTCTGTGGCTCTGGTGGGGCTCTCCGAGGTCTGTCCTGAAGACTCATGTTGCATCAGCAAAGGTGCTGTCATGTTGGTAAATCTCCCTTTCTTTTGCTGGTTGCCTGCTGCAAAATAATTATGATCTATCTTAGAGAACAAATGAACTTTCTCCAACTCCAAGAATTAAATTTTTCAAAGTTGGATAGAACAGACTTCTGTTTCTACATTGCTTAAAATCATTTTAGTTGGGTGTGGCAATGCACACACCCTCAGCCTGTGGGAGGCTGAGGCAGGAGGATTGCAAATACAAGCCCAACCTGAGCAACTTAGAAACTCAGTGAGAATCTGTCTCAAAGTAAAAAGGGATGGGGGTGTAGCTCAGTATGAAGCCCATCAGTATTGCAAAATAATAATAATAGTAGTAATAATCATTTCAAAGATGTATAAAACCAAATTGCTAAAGAGAAAACCTATAGGAAAAAGAAATTAAGAGTCTGAGAAATGGTCCCCTCAGTCCTTTTTTCTTTTTGTCATTTAAACATTTTAGATAGAGTGTGGGCTTCTACAATTGAGCTTAAACAAGTAAGAGGAATGGGAACTCAATGGGAATCACAGCTTAATTCAAGTTTTTCTAAAATAGCCCAGGAATCTATAAGGGCCTCATTCTGCACTGGATTTCGGAAAGTCGGCAGGAAGGACTGGAACTTGTAGCCCGGCGATGGAGGCCTGCCACCAGCAGCACAGCTGCCCTCTTTCTCCCTGGAAGGCTTAGACACATTTCACCTCACTTCACAAGCTCTCAATCGTGTACATGAAGTGAAGTCTTGCAATGGGTCACGATTATCACTCTAATAGCTGCTCCAGGTAGAACTGCTTCGCGTGATGGGGGATGGTGGCAGCAGTTTAATGACTTACTGTCGTGCTACAAATCTCAGCCAGGGGTGACCTGGGCACTGCAGGCTTTTATGTGCAATGATTAATGCGAACAAGCTTGCTGCTTGGCACGCTTTCATTCCCCTCTCTGTACTTACACGTGGAGCCTGTCTTCTGAAATATTTTTGTCAAGGTTTCCTTCCTTTCGTTCCCATCCATAAGGCAGGATATACACTTGAGAACAAAGTTCCTCTGGCTGTGGGTAAAAATGCTTTCTGAAAACTTTCTTGCAGAGAGGAAGCAGAAGAGGGATGCTCTTGTTTTTTCCATCACTGTCTCTCTTATCTTCAGCTTCTTTCCTTGGTTACTGTTTGGCTTTGCCGCCTTTCCCACTTGGTATGGTTTTGTGTCTCTTCACAATGAATTAACTGATAAATGAGTGACCACCAATGCAGAGACTTGAGTCAGTAATGATACCAAGCAATGTTTGTTGGTTGTTTACTGTGTGCCAGGAATGACTGCAGGCATTTAACCTTTCTTTTGCTTTCTTCTCTTTTCTTCTTTTTTCTTCTCTTTCTTTCTTTCTTTCTTTCTTTCTTTCTTTCTTTCTTTCTTTTTCTCTTTTTCTCTTTCTTTCTCTTTTTTTGAGATAGGGTCTTACTGTGTAGTCCAGCACTCACTATGTGGCCCAGACAGGCCTCCAGCTCACAGCAATCCTCCTGCCTCAGCCTCCTGAGTGCTAAGATTGTAGGCAGGAATGAACCATCATGCCAAACTCACACTTGACCTTTCTTTTTTCTTATTTCATTTCATCAAAATAACCATATGGTTCCCATTTTGCAGATAGAAATAGTTAATGTCGTATGGATCAGGCAGCTCGTCCAAAATAGCACATCTTGCAGGTGATGGGACTGGTGTTTAAGTCCAACTGGTCTGTGACTCTACTATGGAAAACTTTCCTTACCAATTTCTGTTGAATATAGTAGTTATGAAGATAACTTCTCTGTCAAAGTGATGGACATGCTTGCAATTAGTATTCTGCAGCACAGATCAGCTAAGGGTTTATTACATATCGGGGCTATACCCTAGGCTCAATGACCTTCTGGGGGAAATTATAGCAGCATATGATAACTGTGATGATGGAAATTGCAGAAAATATCTTCTCAAATAATGGCAATGTGGTCACTCCAAGGAATTTCATGTGTGCCTGAAAAGCTCAATTAACTCCAGCTTCTGGGTTAGTTCTTACAAAAATGTGAAGAAAAGCCACAGTGTAGGACAGAGATGACATTCTCATTATCATCACACATTAGCAATCATCAACTGTAGCCTGTAGTCAAGTGAAAAGTCTGTGGGTCCTGGTATCACCTGGACCTGGTTTCAAATTTTTGCATGGTCCCTTATTAGCTACATGACCTTGAGCAATTTGCTGAGACTCTGAACTTCTGTTTCCTTACCTATAAAAGTAGATGATAAAAAATTTCACGTTTTGTGGTTGTTTTGACCAGAGATTAGATAACTCTTAAGAAGACAGTAAACATTTTAGTCTTTTCTGGTCATGCAATCTCTACTGAAACCCCTGAATTCTGTCATTGTAGCATAAAAACAGCCATAGAAATACATAAATGATGGGCAGGGGATTTAGCTCAGTAGCTCAAGTGCTTGCCTGGCAAATGTGAGGTCATGAGTTTGATCCGTGGTACCAAAAAAAAAATGTATACATATGTGTGTGTGTATACATATGTGTGTGTGTGTGTGTATAAATGAACTGGTGTGATGATGTTTCAATAAATTTCATTTATGAAACCAGCCAGTCTGGATTTGACACATGTGTCATACAACTTTCCACTTGCTTGTTTAAAGTATTAAATTAGATATTAAAAGGAAAAAATTATAGAAGATTCCCTGACATGCTGTAGGCACTCGGTAGCTGTTCATTTTCCTTCCTTCTTGCCATTTACTCCATTAGGCTGAAGGTTCCCAAAGATGCATGCAAACCTTTTACCGCTCTCTTGAGGGACTCACAGTCCAGTTGGGGTTACCAGACATAGACGGTGTAGGAGACGAGACAATTCTGCAAGCACCAGTTGTGGTGGAAAGGGAACAAACCACAAAGCTGAAGGATTTGAGTGAAGGGAACAACTGCCACAGGAGATGTAGCTAATGTTATGTGAAGGAAGCTAAAAGGACTTCCAGGCAGGGAACTCAAATGTGGTAGAGTGTGCTCAGCGATTTCAGAGGAAGTTCAGTGAAGCTCCTTGTCTGGATAAAAGTGGGTGTACACGAAGAGGAAGTGGAGGTCAGATGTGGGTGGGGCCCTGTGAGACTGAATATTGGGTTCTGGAGTTGGGGAAAAGTGCTGTGTCCTTCCCAGAAAAAGTGACAGAAAGGCAAAAGGGCCTAGCTAGTTCTCAATCCTTTTATAATGTACTGATTCCATCCGCCAGATTGGAGCATTCCTGGCCTAATTGCCTCCTAAGGGCCTTGCCTCTTGACACCGTTGCATTGAGTCTTGGATTCCAGTGTGAAGTTTGGAGGGACACATTCATGCCAATCATGGAAAAGAATCAAGGCGGTCATGGACGTTGCTTTTGGAGGAAACATGAATTAAGTCTTACGCACTTGAGGTTAGCATTCCTGGAGAACCCCCAAAAGGAAATATTTAGTACAATAAGATGGGCTCAAAAAAGTGAGTGAACCTGAGGGGGACAGAGACTTGGACAAGAATGGATGGAGTCTTGAATCTGGTTGCGATCAGAAAATCAAAATAAGGGCCATGTTGGGGCAGAATCAGAAACAGATCTGAGAGGAGCAGATCTCCTTAGGGACACAAAGCATCTCTCTAGCTCAGTTCAAATACTATGGCAGCAGTAGTGCTGAGTGAGTGGTGCAGTAGCTGGAGTATCCCCAAAGACCCAAATTGGTAGGACTTCATCCTTGGTTTGTCGATACTGGGAGGTGGTAGAAGTGGAGCTTTGTGGGTGGTCTTTAGGTCATTTGTGGTGTGATCTCAAAGGGAATTGTGGGACCCCAGTCTTTTTTTCTCTTTCTTTTTTTGCTTTTTGGTCATGAGATGAGCAATTCTGCTCCAGCATGTGCTCCTGGCATGATCTGCTGCCTCACCACAGGCCCAAAATAACTGGGCCAACCAATCAGAGATGGGAGCTTCCTTAACTTTAAGCCAAAAATAAACCTTTTGTTCTTATAAGTTGATTTGTTACAGTGACAAAAAGTTGACTGACACCTTTGAAAAGGTCTTGAACACTTTTTTTTAAACATAAAAACAAAGATTAGGACAAGAGTAAACCCTGGGACTCTGATGTTCAGAAACTTCTCTGATACAGTCTAGAAGAAGGGACACTGAGCATTAATTTCTGCATTATTTAAATTCTGATAGATAGGGCCTAGTATAGAGTAATTCTCATGAGTCCAATTACTAGAAGACCTGCCAAGGTGTTACCAATAATAATGATTAAACCACTCAAAGTTAGTTGGAGCACTTTTCCAGGTATATTTAATTCAATCATTACTTAGTAAAGTAGACCCAAATGTATTAAATAAATACAATTTTATTGAAAATCTTATGCAAATCTCAATAGATCTCAAGTTAATCCATTTCTCTTGTCTTAAACCTGCTTTACTTTTCTTGTTATCGCTCTGAAGAAGGAGACTTTCCTCTGACTAGGAAGAGAAGGGATCCATTGCAAGAGGCAAAAGAAAAGAACCCTTCTACAATAGAGTTGCCATTATATTTCCTCTAAGTAAAATCAGAAGGGCTTTACCCAGAGGCATTACAGTCTGGCCTTCTTAGACCCCCAGCTCTTGTTCCACTGGTGAGTTATAGAGAATGGTGTTACCATCTGAAACTGTTTTCAAAGGGCTCTTCATTTCCCTCTTTCTGTTCAGCTATTTTTCAAAAGTTGATGGAATGGGTAGTACTAGGTCATCAGGGGGTAAGCAGAACTTTCTAGAGAATATATTGCAGGGAGGGAATGATAGGATTTTAAAAACTGGAATCAGAGCTTGCCAAATTTAAAGTAATTTTTTCAAAAAGAGCAAACTCAGTCCCAGAGAGGTTGAAGGACTGAACAACTTCTCACATAAGTTGCAGAACCACTCCTAGGGCCCTGGCTCCCAGCTTACTCCTTCCAGTGCACCTTTATCGGTGCACCCTCCCTGTGGCCATGAATGGCTCCCTTCCACAGTGGGAATTTGTAAGACAGCAGTTCAGCCACCATCACCAGAAACAGTGCACTGGGAGTTTATGTTGAGGGAGCATCTGCCATGCCCATCTCCTGACAGCATTTTCTAAAGTTGGGTCTGTATCAGAAAGACTTGTGAAAGGCCTGGTCACTTCAGCAGGAGAGCAGAATCCTAAGAGGGCCAGGCATAATCCCTTAGGGAACAGAGAGCCTGCCCTGAGACCTTGATATTTAAAGCAGTTGTCTGTGGACATAATGCCCTAGTTTGATCAAAGAGTTGGGCCACACAATCCCAGAGAACAGGAAGGCTGACAAAGGGGGAGGGCCTTTGTGCTGGAGGCCTGGAATCCGGATGCCCTGGTGGGCGGGGCTGCTGGCCATGCTGGGAGGGGCTGAGGCCCAGCCTGGCCCCTGCATGCCTCCCCTGACCTCTGCCCCACACCACGAAATGGGACAGAGTGCCTTCTCCCCACCCTCAGACTCCTATCAGTTTTCTTTAGTGCATTTATAAAAAGAATTTCCCCAGCCCCATAAGCTTGGCTTGAATTCCTGCTATAGTTCAATTTTGCAATCAGAAAAGGGAAGCTCCCCAATTTAACTCTTTAGGTCTCTTCTCAGTATGTGGTTTCCTAAACAAATATTTCATCAATTGTTCAGGTCACATTCTTGACCTTGTTGTTTCAGGTGCCTGATAATTCTGCACTAATGGCTGGGCTGGTCAGCACGTTGGGCCAAGCCCTGCTGCCCCCATTCCAGTCCGTTCTCCTTTCCTCCTGTCCTCCAGCAGCTTTCCCCGGGCCCATTTTTGTCTTGGCCTTTTCCCCAATAATTGCTTTTCTCCTGCAGCCTTTGTTTTCTTTATCAAAGTACTTGCTCTGAAGGCTTATACTTCAAATTCCTGCCCCTGGTGCTCTTGGCCCTTCATTATTCAATTTTTCTTTCAGTCCCCTGCCTGTCAGGCAATGTCTGCACACTGCGATTGTTTTCATTCTTTAAAGTCTCCAAACAAAGATTGTAGCCTTGCAGATAAGCTTTTAAGAAACACAATCTCTGGTGTGTGTAGGAGTATGCACAGACACACAAGCACACACACACACACACACACACACACAAACGAATTAGAATAATGTGCTTTGGATCCACCCATGTTCTTAGAAGCACAGAAATTTACTGATCCAAGAGCTTCACCCACTGCCACTGGCCCTGACAGCAATATGACCACAGATCCAGCATTCCTGCTTTGCAAATTGTTAAGGAAGGTATCTCTTTTTCTCCAGTCATTCAAACAGGTACATGTGGAGAGCACCTTCTTGAGGCTTTTTAGTATTGTATCAAACTAGCAGAAGGCTTTCGAGATATCAGTTTTATTGACGGGATTGCATTTCCATAGAATGAGATAGCAGTATGACAGTGTTTAGCATAGGTCTAACTATGTAGGAAAGTAGTAAAACAAAGCCAAGAAAGAAAATCAACTAGGTCTCTGATGATCACTGATACTTGAACTTAACAAAGTTTCTCTGATCTTTCTTTTTTTCTTTTTTCTTCTTTTCTTACCTTTATACTTCAGGTATGTTCGACATAATTTTGAGCTGAGTTCTTCCCCAAAACTTCCTATGTTGTACCCCAAACTAAGTATGTGACTATATTGGGAGATAGGAACTTAAAAGAGGTAACTGAGTGTAAGGGATTTCATTAGGGTGGGCCCTAACACAATCTGACAGGCAGCTCTATAAGAAGAAGAAATAAGGACACAGAAACATACCCAGGAAAGGCTACGTGAGGACACAGGGAGAAGACAGACATCTCTACGCCAAGCAGGGAGGCCTGCAGAGAAGCCAGCCTTGCTGACAACTTGATCACGGACTTGTACCCTCCATAACTGTGGGAAAATAAATTTTTATTGTTTAAGCCAGCAATATGTGATACTTTGCTATGGTAGCCTTAGCAAACTAACACAAACATTGGTATGTCAAAAATGTACTAGTTATAGCACAATGAAATTAATCAGATGGCAATTTCTGGGCAGGAAGTGACTCTTACCTCTCTTTAGGTTTCCATTAATTCACATTTATGGACAAGCAGTTGATATTTAGTCTGAGTACATTGGGCATTTACTTGATTCCACACACCTGGTTGCTAGTGAACAGAGATTCAGAGTCCTATGGTTATGTCTAGAGTAGAGAGAAAATTAGCATCTGTAACTTGATGCAGGTTGATGATGGATTCTCAGAGACAATTTCTCTAGGACCTAATGGCTGCATTGCAGTAAGACTTTTCTTCTTTGGTGCTAATTTGATTTCTCAAGTATTAGGTGAAACTATATAAAATTACCTTTTTGTGTAGGTGAAAAAAAAAGTTGAACTAAATACTATATAGAAATTGGATTGCATTCTGCAACAACAACAATAACAACAAAACACAATATTGAAAAGACTGGTGAAATCCAGATGAAGTAGTTCAGTTAATAGTTACATATCAATATGAATTTGTTCATTTTCCAAATGTACCATGTTTATAGAACATGCTAACATTGGGGAAACTGGGTGAAAGATATACAAAAACCCTTTGTATTGCAACTTTTCTATACAGTCTATAAACCTAAAAATTATTCCAAAGTAAAAAGTTTATTTTAAAAATGTTTGAATATTGACAATTTTACATAGATGAAATCCAGAAGACTTGGATATCAAACAGGCTCCAAAATCTTTTATTTATCCAGTACTAGCATTTATAATAGAAATCTACTCATGTTTTGTTATAGGTATTTCATAATAATTGATAGACTTTTGATCGTTGATACCCAACTCCCAGATATGTAGCCAGTTTAGGTAAGCATGAGAATCTTCAAAGAGAATGGCCCAGTTGGCCTTACTGAGAGGCAGCACTGAATCAAAACCTGTTTATGAAACGTCTCTTTTCTCAAAGATCTACCAGGCCCTGAGGACTCTCTGCTGTGGCAATGACTGATTCCCTCTTGGCAAACAGTGTACACCCAAAGCCTCATTCCAGGGGAAAAGTTCGAGGTCAAGCCCCTCTTCCAGCTCAGCAGTCTTCCCTTCTTCCTTGTTGGACCATGAGGATTTTGCTACATCAATTTGGAAGACTCCTAGAGTCTCATTTAGAGGAAAAAGAATCTGCTTTCAGTTCTATTCTTGAAACTAGTAAATTAACTCTTAATCAGACCAATACCATATGAAAATTTGTTTTCTTTAGCCAAAAAGGTTATTCTTTTGGTGTGCTGGGTTCTAACCCATGGCCACACACATGCAGGGTCCTTCACTGAGTCATGGCCCTAGACCAACAATTCAAAAAGCTTTGAAATGGGGAAGCTTCACTGAAATGTCTAACTGCATTCCACTTTGGATAAGATTGGTTGGAGCTCAGAAGATGTCCTGCCTTTTCAAGGGCTGTGAGGTATTCCCCTTCCCATGATCCCCATACAGCCCTCACCACTGACTTGTCCAACCACTGTAAGCTTTCAAGTTTGCAACGCGGGGTCCAGATCAGCACTGTTCAAACTGTAAGTCATTATCTCATGAGTCATAAAATCAGCGTCTTGGATAACCAGCACTAAATGATGGAAGGAAAAGGAGGAGGAAGAAGAGAAGAAATGGGAGGAAAAGGAAAAGGGGATAGAGAACAGAATATATTGCATGCAATAAGACTGATACTATTTTGTGAAATTTTTCTCCCAGTTGTGTTTCATGTGCTCATACTAGGTTATGATATAAAATACATTTCTTGCGATAAACTTGAGTCATTTGTAGGAAAATGGATACTCCTTGAGACCATGATGTTGTGCACTAAATCAGGCATACAAGCTTAAATATTACATAGCTTCTTTTATATGAGAAATTCAATATAACACAGTGCAAAAGAAAAGACAGACAATAGGATAAAAGAGAAAAAAGTTATTGTAACCCAGCATGGCCAATGTATCCAAAAGTGAGGCTTGGTTTAGTATAATTGTCTTATATGTTTTGTATGTTTTTGGTCTGTTAGTCTGTCTATTAATAGGTGATTATGATAATTAACTTGGTGAGGACTTATAAAATAAATAAATGAATCTGATGCTAGCAAAAAGAAATTTTTTTAAAAAGGAGATGGGTGGGAAAGGGAAAGAAAAAGAATTGTGTTATGTACATGTTTCAATTCCCCACATGAATGGAATCATGTACTGCAAACATGTACTAATAAAAATTTAAAAATTCTAAAAGTATGTTTCTTCCTATGAATTACAATAATTTTTGAAAGCCAAGACTAATAAAAATGTAAATAATCCAATTTTTCATTAAACATTTTATTTGACATATTTGCTTCCCATTTTTCTTTTCGTTTTCTTCAACTACCTGAGAGAGGTAGTTATTTATTGGATAAACATCTCCACAGAATTGATCCAAGCTTGGAAACATGAATGCCCACAAAAGACTCTCAACAAAGAATTAAAACAACTAATTGAAACCAAAGAAGAGGTAAAGTTTCTTGATGCTTTTCCTACTTATAAAGTTTAATTAACTTACAAGGTCACTCAGGTAATGTGTGTATAATGCAGAACATAAATCTAATTCTTTCTGGTGCAAAGCTTGCCAGTATGGTATCGTAGAGGATGCTAATTATTCTCTTATTTCCTTGATGAGAACATTTCAAGATAAATTATTAATGATGGTGCCAGAACTAGGGCCTGGGTCTTGTGCTTCTGAGATATATAGTCCACTGCAACAACCTTATCACAAATGCTATACTGGCCACGTTGTAGGAACACACCCACGGGATTCATTGGAACCTTGGTGCTTTTTTACTTTGGGGTCCCTTTCTCCAAATATTCAAAATCATACATTCCTGTGTTGGTATAAAGATAAAATACTAATATTCTGTATTAAATCATTTCATTCTATCTAAAAGTTTATTTCTTTTTACTTTAGTTTTAAAAGATATGCAAATGTTTTTCATGGGTCCCTCTAGTAGGTAAATCCTCAAAATATGGCTACATCTGCATCCCTGGAACCTGTGAACAGATTATCTTATATGGCCAAGGGGATTTGCAGAGATGATTAAATTAAGAATCTTGATGTAGGAAGGCTTTCCTTGATTATTTGAGTAGAATCATAAGAATCCTCAAAGGAGTATCAGATATGGAACTATGATGATAGAAGCAAGTGTCAGAGTGACACTATGTTAGTAAGACTTAATGAAAGCGGATTCCAAACCAAGGACCATGGGCAGCTTAGTGTCTGACACTGTCAATATGAAATGAAGGCCAGATGATGATGAAGAGAATGTTTTTCACATTTCCAATATTCCCACAAAACCCATGTTGACATGTAATCTTCCATGTGCAGTATTAAAAGGTAGGACTGAGTAGGACTTTTCAGAGGTGACCAGGTCATGAGGATGCTGCCCTGATGAATCGAGTAGGCCATTCATGCATCGGTGGGTTAAAAGGTTATCTGTTATAAAAGCTGGTTTGTCTCACCATGTGATACCTTGCACTGTCTGGGGGTTCCTGGGACTCCAGGATCCCTGCCAGCCAGAAGGTCTTCATCTTGGGCCTCCCAGCCTCCAGAACCATGAGCTGAGTAACCTTCATTCTTTAAAAATTACCTCCTGTGTCAGTCATTCATACCAACAAAAAGCAGACTAAGACACCCCGTCTAAATGGTCATATGTCTTGACTAGAAACTCATTTCTCTTTCTAGTATCAAAGCAATTGTTAGCTTTTGCCACTTGCCTTTGCCAGCCTTTGTGATTCTGCAATTCTTCGGGAGCTACATTGGGAAGAGAGTGAGCGGTGTCTGGGGAAGGTGCCCTGAGTAAGAAGAAAAACAGGTACCGAGAGGGACAAGAAAGGGAAAAGTGGCACTTACAAAAAATCAGCCTAAAAATGCTGAGAAGCCTGGGGGTTGACGGGCAGTAGTAGGTGGGCAGATTTTGACAATGAAAACAGACGTTCACGGGAAAGACTGGAAAAAGCAACCTGAGATTTGAAGAGACACCAGAAGATGTGGAGAGGAAGAAGGGAAGCAAAAAGCCAACCCAGTAATGGACCTAAGGAGAAACTTCCCTTCCCTCCGTTACTGCTGCTGGGTGCAAAGCCGACCTGTGGTCATCAATCCAAGTGCTCACTGCTGCCACGGCCGGGGGATGCTGCATACGTGGACAGAATGCAGCCCGGGACCCTGTGGTTGCATCTGGTCAACAGCTGCATTTTCTCCCCTTTCTCCACACAAAGCTGCTGTTGACATCAAAGTGGCTCCTTGTGACCCATGATGTCCAGGGACCAAACTGAGAGGCCCTATTTCAGGTTCAGCACTCCCCCTGCTTTTTTTTTTTTTTCCAAATTATTTGAAGCAGTTATCTTGAGACTATACCCTAGGCCTGGATTTATGCATCATGTCTATGTTTTCTAGAGTGTGGTTTATTGTCTAGCATAATGCTTACAGTCAGCTGGTGCCAGATAAACTTTTAACCTCTCAGAGTCACCAGATGAAGAATTTAAGGACAGGGAATGTAACGCAGCGGTAGAACACTCACCTAGCACAAGCGAGGCCTTGGGCTTGACCCCCAGCACTGCAAAGTACCTAAAATAAAGAACTATAAAAAAGAGACAGTTCTTTAAAAATACATATACAGACATACATATGTTGACTATGAATATTATGAATGTGAAGATATGTAGTTATATACACACGTACATATAAGAACAAAGCAATGTGGGGTGTTTTTCAATAGGTCCAGATCCCCTCTTCCATTCCTATTTTAATTTTTTAAAAAACACATCTCACAATGAGAAGCATTTCTTAACTCTCTAGGCAATTAACTGGGACCACACTTACATGGGCCTCTCTCCTTGTTTTTAATTTTATCCCTTTCAATTGACTTTTGTACATATAATCATTCATTTGTGTAAGATTTATCCAGAGGATTTCTTAAAACAATTTTTGCCCATGTGGCTTTTAATTGTTCTTCCCAAAATTGTGTCTGGTATACTGAGACTCCCAGGGGTTGGGGTTTCTAGCTTACTGGGTTTTTCTTCCTGAGTTTGGCACTGGGTGGTCTCTCAGCTCCATCTGGCCTTGAGGTAGCACCAAAAGCTCTGTTTTATGTTTTTCACACAACTCACTTTTCTGCCCTCATTTAAGGACTGAGATATTCCTTGTTCTTTCTTTATGGCAAGTGATTATTTTTCACAAGGGATGGGTGGCTTTGACACTTTGCCCCTTCAGATATCAGCCCTGAGCAAACAGGACAGCAAAGCAGGTGACTTTTTCAACCTTATTTTTAAAGTATATTTCTATTTCCCCCTTCCCTGAGGTTGGAAGACAGAAGGGTTATTGTGTGTTCATCTTTGCTTAGACAATTTATTGAACAAGTACTAACAGTGTGCTTACCACATAGGAAGTGCGGGTGCCCAGTGCTTTCTACGTATAACCCATTCAGTCACCAGAATATGAGCCTGGCACTATGATTCTAAGTGTTTTATAGCTGAGGAAACAGTGATATGAAGAGTAGTTGATACTGTATGTAAACTGTAACCATTATATTAGGGAAGAGAAAAAAACCAAGAAACACACAAACCAAAAAACAGGGCATAGACTTCTTACTTTGTGACCTCTCTAATAGGTCTGTCCGGTGTGTACAGCATAACATATACCTTGTCTCCGTTCACATCACATTTAAATGGCTTTTGTCCAAAGTAGTGTACAACGAGTGCTACAATCCTACCAATTGCAAAGTGCTGTGCACGTGCTCAGGTTGTTTATTTGCACCTTTTCCTGTCTTGGGCAGAGCCAGATGAGCTGGGCTCTTTCTGGGAAGTCCCTGTGGCTCTTGCAGCATGTTCTTCCCATCATATCCCTCATGCAGCTTTTCCTGAGCTTTTCAACAACATGCAAGGCCTGATCTGTTTTGTGAGCCACACCCTTTTCAGCAAAACACATGCAGATGCCATGTGTAAATAAGAAAAGTGACCTTTAGCCATGAAAAGAATTTCGATGAATCATGGGAAGTAATATATGGTACAAGGAAAATAGTCTTTGATCTTTTTTTAAGAAAAATATAAATCACTTCCCATGAAGAACAATCTGAGTCTAATGAGGTTATTTAAGTGAAGACTACAAAGACCCCCAGAGTATTAGGGAAGAATCCCATTTGTGCTGGTCTCTGATTTGCTCCTCCTAAAGGAGCCAGTGACCTGGGGAATTGGCAGGAGGAGAGTGAGGATTATTAGAGGGAATGACCAAGAGTAATCAAGTTAGTCAATTGACGTTTTCTGGATATTAAACAGGGGTGGACCTGTCTATAGCAATGCTCCAAACTGTGCACAGGGACCCATTGGTGGGCTCTGAAATCAGTGTTGAAAGAAACAGAAACAGACATGTAGAAACCATTAGAGTGCATGACAGAGTAAGGATAGCCAGAGGACTACAAGTTCCAGCCCAGCCTGGGCAATTTATCAATTTAACAAGACTGTGTCTCAAAGTAAAAAATAAAAAAGGGCTGGGGATGTTGCTCAGTGTGAAGGCCCTGAATTCAATCCCCAGTGCCAGAAAAAAATGTTCTGTGAAACTTTCCTAAAGGTTTGCATATACAGTGTGTTTGTACTCAGTTGTAATATAAAATGTATTTCTTACTGTGTTCCAAAAAATTTGGAGAACACGACTTTATAAAATAGAACCAACCACAAGTATTCTTTCTACCTTCTGTGAACTTAACCCAAGGACAAAGTGACAATTTTGAAGACTCTAGAACTTTTACATGGATTTTATATAGATAAAGAGTAGCAGCGAAGAGTAACGGTGAAGAGGTCTTCTAGGGGGAGATAAGCAGGGCTTAGCTGAAGTAAGAGGAGGAACTCTATTCTTCTTATGAGGGCAGATTTTGGAGGCAGTCAGAGGTCAGTGTCTGGAAGGTCCCAAGTGATAATGTTCTAACCTCATGGGATGGAAGACATGGGACTGAGATGCAAATAGATGATGAAGCTGGCTGGTGAAAAGGTTACCCTGGTAGGAGAGAAAGAACAGGCTGCAAGAAAAACGAGGTGTGGACCTAGAGTGACAACTAGATTGCAAGAGGTCAAACAGATGTGTTTACTTTGGTTGGTCTGATACCTTTTTTTTTTTTTTTTTGGTCTTTTTGAGACAGAGTTTCACCATGCAGTTCAGGCTGGCCTTGAACTCATTCTGTAGTTCAGGCTGGCCTCAAACTTGCCTCTATCCTTCTGCCTCAGTCTCCCGGGTGCTGGGATTGCAGCCCTGCACCATCACACCTGGCGTGATATTTTAAACATTAAGAAGTTCCCGTAAAGACTGGGATTTCTCTAGGGACGTCAGCAGATCTGGTACCCCTGAGCCTGTGTGCAAGGGGACATTGATCACATTGAATATCCTGCACTGTCCCAAGGGATAGCCACAAGCACCTTACACTTTTTAAGTTAAAATTAAGTTAAAAATTCATGAGGGATATGGTAGTCCATTCCTGTAACCCCAGAACTTGGGAAACTGGGGCAAGAGGATGCCTAGCCTGAACTACATGATGAGACCCCGTCACAAACAAACAGACAAACAAACAAACAAAACAAGCAAACAGTTCCTCAGGTAGAGTAACCACATTTCAACCATTTGAGAACTATGTGTAGCCCGTGTCCCCCACATAGGGCAGCATGGACCATTTCCATCATCCCAGGAAGTGTAGCATTGCTCTTAGACCCCAAGTCCTCCTATCCAGTGCTCTCCCTGGCTGGCTCCTCCTGTGTGTCACCTGGCTGACTCATTAGATACCGCACTTCTTGAGGCAACTTCTGTACAGGCTCTGCCTCGGAGGGCTGCAAAGCTCAGTGACTAAATCTTGGAAACTGTATCCTGTCTCAACTGAAGTATTTTGAACTGAGTATGTGCATGTATGTGCACATGCAAATGTGTGTGACCCTTGAAAAGTAAGAAGTGACGCAAGAATTACAGAAACAAACAAAAAAAACTTGTAAAGTTATTAAATAAAAGAAGAAAAGAAGAGTGGGTTTCAGTCACTTTCACCACTGTGGATAAAAAGTTTAGAAAAATAGAAAATAGACCTTATTGCTCATAGACTGAAAGTCCTCAATGCAGGTCCTCAGAACAAAGAGGACCAACTCTAGCAAGTGTAACTAACAGTTAAGCTATGAATAAGTTTCCAGATAAAACTAACTTCCTATTAGAATGTATGTAGGTATAGTGACTTCCAGTTTTGCCAGTTTCTCGAACACAAGGGAGAAAGAACAGTGTCTGAATTTACAGCCCGGTCAAATCATATCTGAATGAATCATTTGTCTTAAATTATCTGGCAATTCTAAATCAGATGAACATACATACCTGCATCC
This sequence comes from Dasyprocta punctata, assembly GCA_004363535.1. NCBI lineage: Eukaryota > Metazoa > Chordata > Mammalia > Rodentia > Dasyproctidae > Dasyprocta > Dasyprocta punctata. The sequence continues at coordinate 30,139 of RJWM01009992.1, read as the reverse complement.
TTTTTGTAGGCACAATCATTAAATATTCATCTTGGAGCTTAGTCAAACACCTTACACACACACACACACACACACACACACACACACTTTCATTTATAGAGGATAATGTAAATTCCAGGGGATTTAAGAAGGAAGCATAGCACTTTTGGGGTTTTTGCATATTAACAAATATAGGATCCAAGTGGTATTTTAGTGTATTTTAAGTGTTATATTTTTCTGTCTTTGTTAGCTTGCCTTAAGCTCTTTTGCTGTAGAAATGCATGGAAAATATGAGAGGATCCTGAAAGAATTCTTTTTGGCAGTGAAAAAAAAATTGTTTTTCAACCTGCATTTGTTCATTGTCGTCACTACCTACATTTTTTTTCCATGTTCAACATATGAAAATAATTACTTCTCAGTTCAGGAAGTCAGTTTTTAAAAAGTCAATGTGCCTTCAAAGGGTCCAGCACCCTTAATAGGGTCAGACAAGCCCAGAAGACAGCTGGGCAGGAGCCCTGGCCTGGGAGTAATCTACACTTTCCTGTCTCGTTAGCTATTGGAACTTGCACTAGAGTCCTGGAAACCAGGGCTGTGTGCCATTTGACAGGGAAAGTACAAGAGTCTGCCCTTAGGAGCTGGGAACAGACTCACGAATGGAGAACCAGAGTCCCTGTGGACAACTCAGTTCCATCAGCCATTCCTGTAGTCAATCCTAAGTGCTCCACAGCCCAGAGTATCCTCCTGGAGAATGTCTTCAGGTGAAAGGGGCCCGGGCAGGCATAAGGGCTCTGTTTTCTGGCTCCAGATATGTGACCCTAGGCAAACTTTCAGCATCCATGTGTTTCCATTTACTCAGGTGTAGATGGCTTCACCTGCCTCAGTCTCTCTTTTGCTAAGTGTAAAAGTCTTATACTGCTGCAGATTGAGTGTTTCTGCTTTAACCTTTAGATCTGTGATCCATTTTGATTTTAGTTTAGTGCATGGTGAAATATATAGGTCTAGATTCAATCTTCTGCCTGCGGTTAGGCAATTTTTCCATCACTATTCATTAAAGAGAGAAACTCAAAATATAAATAAAGAACAAAATAAAAGATAATAGGAAGTAGGGAGATAGATCATGTTCAAATGGGAAAGCGATTCAGAGATGGAGAGAGGAGAGGGAAAGAAAATGAAAACAGAATTGAGATGTGTTGTGTGCAGGCACCAGCTCCCCAGACATGTGTTTGCTGGGTACCAACTCCCTAGTAGAAATGTAATTGTTATATAATGCAAACATGTACTAATAAAACATAAAAAGTGAAAAACTGAAAGAAAAATCTTATGCCTTCCTCATTGGATCTGCAGCATGCTAACTATAAAAGTAAGCTGTATTTTAAAACATCAATAGAATTAAGATCACTGTTATGCTTTGATGAATAAGACAGAGAGCCTGCTCATTTGCACACACAGTAGGAGTCAGTCTACTAAAGAGCTCTACACTAGTGGTTCTCAAATTATAGTGGGCAAATGAACCCTTTATTTGATTTAGGAGGCTCATTTAACATGCAGCTTCTTGGGTTTCTTCTCAAGAGATTCTATAGCAGGTTTGGGGAGGTGCTGGAAATCATCATTAGCAACCACACCTGGGAATCACTGTCCAGAGGAGCTATTTTAAGGAATCTGAGTCTTGGTTTTACATACTTAGTGATCCTTGCACATCTGGTCCTCAACTTCCTTTCCCCTGTGCTCAGTTTCTTTACTTTTGCTTCACCTAAGAGAAAGATAATTGGCCAGTAAGTTTTCTGCTATATAGGTTTAATCTAGAAGGAAGGACCACCTACTCTTGTGTCAGCAACTAGCAAGAGGACTGAAAAAAAATTAATAAAATCTATTTTACAGAGCATGCGAACCCCAACTCAATCAAAGTATGCACAAAATTGCAGCACATCATATTTGAGGAAAAGATGTAAGTTATAATAGATCCTATTTCCATAATTCTAACGTGCTGCAGTTTCTATCTGATGAAATGTGGCTGTGAAATTCAAAGTGCCATTTTATGTGAGAAAGTTCTAAAGCCAGGCTATAACTGGGGGAAGATCCCTTTCAGAGTCTTGAAAGGAGGTTAGAGATATGGCAGAATCAAAATTTATTAACAATTTAGTGACATAATAAGAAAAGAAACCAAGACTCTGTGTGTTTGTTGAGAGCATAAAATGTCTGTAAAGATGGTACGTCACCAGCTCCAATGAGAGTGCCTATACATAGTAGGCCTGCCTTATATTTTTGTTGAATGAGATGGTTTAGGACAAGATGTGCGAGAAGGCAGGAAAGAAGAACAGAGCAGCTTAAGAATGAGACCTTCTGAGAACCAAGAAGAAAGGTCATTGGGGAGCAGAACGGCTATGACAGGTAGACCTCAGAGGCAAGATGAATGAACCCATTTCTTAGGACTGCAGTAACAAGACTTTGCAAACTAGATGCCTTGTAACCACTGAAATGTATTGCCTTATAGATCTACAGGCTTGAGGTAAAAAATCAAAATGTTGGCAGGGCCACACTGCCCATAAACCTATAGGGGAATCCTCCCTGCCACTTTCTCTCCTGTGGTGGTTTGCTGGCGATAATTGGCATTGCCTGATGTGCAGCTACATAACTCATATTTCAGCCTTCATTATCACGGGGCATTTTCCCTGAGTATCTCTTTTCAGATGCCACCTTCTTGTATTGACACTAGCCATATTGGGTTAGAGGCTGTCTCTGCTCTAGTATCACCTAATCTTAACTACATCTATAATAGTCTTATTTCCACTTAGATTAGAAATTACCTTCAACATAGCCTTTTTGGGGGCAACACAATTCAACTCAGAACAGTGGGCATGTAAAAATCAACATGAGGGGTTGGGGATATAGCTCAGTGGCAGAGCGCTTGCCTGGCAAGTGCGAGGTCATGCGTTTGATCCCTGCTACAAAAAAAAAAAAATCAATATGAGACACCCATTAGGATAACTATTGTTTTAAAACAACAAAAAGTAACAAGTGTTAGCAAAAGTTTAAAGAAATCGGAACCCTTGAGTACTGCCAGAGGGAATGTAAAATGGTGCCACTTCTGTGGAAAACAATAATTTCTCAAAAGTTAAATGCAGAATTGCAATCTGTCCTAGTAATTCTACTTCTGGAATATATATCTCTGCAAATAAATTGAAAGCCAGGACTGTAACACATATTCACACATTTGTACCCCCATGTTCATAGCAGGATTGCTCACAATAGCCAAAACATGGAAGCAATGCGTGTGCTTCTCAATGGATGAATGGAGTAGAAAAATATGGCATATACACACAACAGAATATTTTTCAGCCTTGAAAAGGAAGAAAATTCTAACATATACTTGATCTTTGAAGACATAATGTTAAATGAAATGAGCTGGTCAAAAAAAGACAAATATTTTTTATTCCACTTACATCAGGTTTCCAAATTCACAGAGATGCAAGGTAGAATGGCTCTTGCTAAGGTTTGGGGAGAGAAGGAATGGGAAGATAGTGTCCAATGGTGCATAGTTTCAGTTGAGCAAGATGAAAAGTTCTGGAAATGAATGATGGTAATGATTACACAAAAATATGAATGTGCTTATGCCACCAAACTATATTTAAAAATGATTAAAATGGTAAATTTTATTTTGTATTTTGCTACAATAGAAAATCAAGGGCTGGGGATTAACTCAGTGGTATAGGCACCTGGCAAGCACGAGGTACTGAGTTTGATCTCTGGTACAAAAAAAAAAAAAAAAAAAAAAAAGAAAAGAAAATCAAAATGAAGATCAATAAGGGACCAGTGCAGGCAGAGAATAGTGATTATAAGAAACCATGAAAGTGCTCCTAAAAAGTAAAGAAAGTACCACTAAATTAAAACAGTTTGCTTTAGAATTTAAGAATTTCAGAGTTTTTTTCCCATGCATTGACTCATATTTCCACAGTATATTATTATTATCAGATGAGAAATAGTCGTATAAAGTGTGTATTTTGCTGGGCACGTGGACACATGCCTGCAATCCTAGCACTTAGGAGGCTGAGACAGGAAGATTACCACAAGTTTGAGGCCAGCCTGAGCTATATAGTGAGTTCGAGGCCAGCCTGAACTACGTCGCAAGACACTATCTCAACATCCGCCTCACAAAATTTAGAAGTGTGTGCTTCACACTAGCTTGTGCATGTATGTAAACTTTCTGGAGGTTGAACTGTGATTTTTAAGGTTCTCTCTGACTGTTGGTGATTCTCTAATTTTGGCAGTTTAAACACAAGGAAACAGATATTAGATCCATTTTGGTTAAGGGAAAAAGCCCAGGTCTTACATCAGAGCCCTAGTTTGGTTCTGGATAGCACATTTTTTTTTTTGGAGGGGGGCTGTAATAACCTTGGACTTCATATTTTGTGAAAATGGGTAAAATTCTTAACTTTTTAGTGTTTATGGGAATGTAATGATACGTATGAAGACCATTTTTACCACTTTAAGGTGCTATGTATTGTGTTACATTTAGTAGTATTCACAATTCACCTTGAAAATTCAGTATATTGAGTAATACACAGCAGGGGCGCCAATTTTACTTTACTGAATGGTTGTAAAGGTAAAATACATATAAAGCACATGGTGAGAAGAGTAGGCAAATCATAGCTCTCAGCCCAGAACACAAACCTCACATTGCAGTGCCTAGGTATACTCACAGGTTTCCGACATCATCTTTCTTACAATCCAGGGATCTAGAGTTGCTTCTTTTTTAAAAATACATGTTTACCATACAAAATGATTACATTCCTCATGGGGAGTTGGTGCAGGTACAAAATGCATTTTAATTCTTTTCTTTATACTCATTCCTTTCCTTCCCCTCCTCTTCCCTCCATCTCATGGACGTTTCCTCCTCTTTTTTGTACATGTTTATAGTACATAATGATCATGTTATTTGTGGAGAGTTGATACATACACATAATACATCCCAATTCCTTTTTTTAATCCCATTCTCATCCCCTTATAATTGCTTTTTTATACTATATGGCCCAATCTTGTTTTGCAAGAATAATACAAAGAATTCTTTCTGAATAGTTCGCGAATGAGCTGCTACCATTATACTTTACTGGCTCTAGATATTTTAGTGTGGTTTTTGATATGCTCCTAATGATCACAACACAACTGCGGAAATTAGAAAATCAGCACAGACACATCACTATCATCTAATCTCAGGCAGATTCAAGTTTCATTCACTAATCTCAGTAATGTCCTTCATAGCAAAGGAATATAATCCAGAATCACATGCTAAGTTTGTTTGTTGTATCTCTATAGTGTTCTTCAATTTGGAACAACTGGAACAATTCCTAAGTCTTTTCTTAACTTTCATAACTTTCTAAACTTTGAAATGGGCTAAACACAGCTTGGCCATCCCACTCTAGAAAAAATATTTTTAGAGCCTAGATATGTCCATTCATTTACATATTGTCTGCAGCTGCTTTTGCACTACAGCAGCAAGTTGACCAGTTGTGACAAAGACTATGTGGCCTACAATGTTTATTATTGGGAACCTTACGTAAAATGTTTTCAGACCCCTATCCTAAACAGTATAGGAAGTCAAGAAGGAGAAAGGCCTAACTACTGGAAAAGACTGGTTTTAATTAATTTTTACTGCTTACATAGAAAGTGCTATGGAATCCATAAAATAACTTCTAAAACTAATAAGAGAATTTGGCCAAATTTTGGGATATAAAGCCAGTATTTTGTTTTGTTTTGTTTTCCAAGACAGGGTCTCACTATGTAGTCCAGACTGGCCTTGAACTTGCTGTGATCCTCCTGCTTCAGCTTCCTAGTGCTGGCATTACAGTTTTGGGCCACCATGCCTAGTTTAAAGCCAGTATTTAAAAAATCCATTTTATTTCTCTGTATCAAAAACAAACTTTGGAAAACATTTTTAAAATGCCATTAAAATAAGTTCAGAGAACATAAACTGCTTAGAGAAAAATTAATGAAAATGGGTGGTACCTCTACACTAAAACAGAACATTCCTGAAAGAAATGAAAGATCTGACTAGAAAGAATTACCATGTCCACTTATTTATAAAAATTTATAAGGTATTGATTTGTCCCAAATTGATTATAGTCTCAATGTTATCTCAATGAGAATTCCAGCAGGATTATTTCTTTTTAGAAATTGACAAGCTGGTTCTAAACTTTATATCAAAATGAAAAGACTTGAGCAGTCAAAGCTATCCTGAAAAAGAAAAACTGAGTTTGATGACTTATACCAGATGATTTGATATCTGAGCCCCAAGATCTCTACCACTTGAAGTTCACATCCCCCTTGTGAAGCTCCTCCCAACATGTACTAGGGTTGGTCTGCCTAGCCAAAAGAAAATGAGCAAGGTGATGATACGTAGCTTCCTAGATTAAGTTTAGAAACATTATGACCTCCATCCTGTGCACGCTTTCTCTTTCTCCCATTATCTTTCTCTTTAAACACTTATTCTGTGGAGAGCCAGATCATCTGTCATGAGTAGCATTATCATGAGAACCACATGATAAGGAACTAAGCAGAGGCCTCTGGCAAGCTCCAGCTCAGCCTTCATAGAGCTGCAGTCTCAGCCGAGAGCTTGACTGCAAACTCAGGGAGACCCTGAGATGCAACCACTCAGCTTGACAGCTGTCATGTCCCTGGCCCTCAGAAACAGTGTGAAATGAAAAGTTGTGTGTTGAATTGCATGGCTAGAATTGGGGTAATTTTTTATGCAGCAATAGATAACAGATACAAAGACTTACTTCTAACTTACAGTAATTATGACAGTGTTGCTTTAATGTAAAAGTTAATAAGTGGATCAGTGGATCATAATATAGTCCAGGAATAAATCCTACATGTATACTTAATTGGTTTTGAAACAAAATCAATATAATTCAATGAGAAAAAGACAGTATATCCAAAAAACAAGCAATGGCTTTAGATGACCCTTTGTCATACCGTCCACCAAACTAAAACACAAGCCACTGACTGGGAGAAACTACTCTCAATACATTTAACAAAAGATTTGTACCCAAAATATGAAAAGAACTCTAGAGATTTATTCAAAAAACAAAACAATGCATTAAAAATCAAGGAAAATACTTAAACAGACACTTCATAGAAATATATACAGTACAAACTGTCAGAAACATATAAGTGTGCTCAATGCATTTAGTCAACATTAACATACAAATTAAAACCTCATAAGAAATCATTTCACACTAATGAAAACAGTTATAGGTGTAAAGCATAATACCAAATACTGATGGAGATATGGAACAATTGGAATCTTCATACATTGATGGGAGTATGAAATATACAGCCACTCTGGCAAAAGTTCTTCAAGCTTTTTTTAATAAAACTAAGCATACTTTATTATGATCCATGAATTCTTATATTTACTCAAGAGAGTTAAGAGACCTATGTCAATGAAAAGACTTGCATGAGAATGTTTATAACATCTTTATTGTAATACCCCAAATCTGGAAACAAACCAAATGTCCATCAATATTTGAATGGACAAACAGTTTGCCATATATTCACACCAGGAAATACTATCCAGCAATAAAATGAAATGAACTATTGATATATGCAAAAATGTTTGAAAAGCATTATATTGCACCAAAGAAGCAGATAAAAGGGTATATATAGCACACATTACAATGGGATGTTTGCTCTTATTAAAATGCTGTTTTCAAAAAGGCAAAAGATAATACATTTCGGCAAGGATCTGGAGTAAAGTGAACCCTTCATTGTCTTGTCAGTGGGAATATAAATCAGTGCAGGTACCATGGAAAACAATATAAAGGTTCCTCAAAAAATTAAAAGTAGAACTACCATCTGATCCAGCAACTGCATTTCTGAGTATTTATTCAAAGGAAATCACATCAGTATCTCAAAGACATACCTTTACTGCTTGCTATGTTTATTGTACCAATATTTACATTAGCCATTGCATGGAAATAACCTAAATGGCCATTGAAGGATGAATGAGGAAGATGTATGTGTGTGTGTACTTTCATGTGTCACTTAATAGGTGGGCTCAATTCTCAGAAATGCATTGCTAGTTGATTTAATGGTTATGGGAACATCATAGATTGTACTTACACATACTCAGACAGATACGATGTCACTAGATAGTATAATTTTATGAGAAACCATCAAATGTAAAGTCTACTGTTGACTGAAAAAGGAGAGGAAAAATGAAAGTCTGCCATTTAGGACAACATGGTTGAACCTGGAAGAGGTTCTTAGAGGGCAAAGAGAGCATAGGAAAAAGAGATGCTCAAATGGAAGAGAAACACAAGCAAACTACAAGTTGACTATTCACTTGATGTTGGACCTTACACTGCCTTGGACTACTTACCTACATATGTCTTCTCTGTAAAATGAGATTTTAGACTCTTCAAGGGTAGTGATAAATCTCATAAGTCTTTGTATTTCCCATAGCTCTTGCACTACCTTTTATAATTTAGTATCTTAGCTTGACAAATATTACAGAAAGAGAAAGAGAGAGGGAATTGTGGGTTTCAGAAATCTTTCCTGGAATGGCTGACAGCAATCATCATGAGAACCAAGGCTGTTCTGTATTTCCCAGAGCCTAGCAGAGTGTCAATACATAGAATAATAAACACTCATTGATTAACCAAAGTGTACACCACAGAGGAAAAGAAATACTCTTCTCTCAAAGCCCCTTTGTCACACACACACATACACACACACACACACATCTCCTAACAGTAGAAATGCTTAAATATGCTTTTTGTTGTTTTATAGCCATTTGTATTTAAATTGGGTGTGTCACTATCACATTTTATTAGCTATTCCTCATACCAGTCCTGTGAGGTTAGCGCTGTTATCTGCATTTTACAGGCAAGGGCACTGAGAGGTGAAGTGACTCGCCTGGAATCAGGTGGCACAGTGAGCCTCCAGAAGTGGATTTCAGCATACAGGTCCCCTCCCTGCATTGCAAGTTCATACAGCTCTGTGGCTGGGACACAGTGAACAGTGGATTTTCTGCAGTAGACTCTGCAAATCACTTTAATAGCCCTAATTCCATAAGACATCATTGAATTAGGGTTGCAATCCTTTGGCCTGGTTATTTTTCATAAGATGATTTTTCTTATTTTTTTAAGAAAGCTCAGTGGGCTGCCTACACTCAAGGTCCTTGAAATGATTTACTTTCTCTGGAGCTTCAGTACCAATATTTCCTGCTGGGCCTTTCAGAAGTCCCCCTCCTTTTAGCAACCTCTCTGTAAAGCCTCCGGCTACAGCACAATCATTAAACAAAACTGTATTTGATTTAGAGTAAAAAAAGTTGTGAGATTAGAAGATATTGAGGTCTTATCTAATGAACAAAAATTTAATATGGTCCATAAACTTCCTAAAATTTTATGTACAAGCATCTCCTCTTATTTTGGGGGTTATGTTCCAAGATCCTTGGGGGATATTTAAAAGTACAGATAGTACCAAATGCTAAATATACAGTGTTCTTTCCTATAGATATACACATACCTATGCTAAAGTTTAGATAATAAACAAAGGATACATTAAGAGATTAATGATAATAGCTTAAAATAGAATAATTAAAACAGCATACTATAATAAAATTATGTGAAGCTAGGTGTGGTGGTCATGCCTGTAATCCCAACACTCTGGGAGGTTGAGGCAGGAGGATTGCAATTTTGAGCCCAACCTGGGGAAATTAGCAAATTATGAGAGCTGTCTGAAAATTAAGAAAAAAAATTTAAAGGGTGGGTTTATAGCTCAGTAAAGGCCATGGGTTCAATCCCCAACTTCCTTCCAAAAAACAGCTGTGATGCCAATGTTTTTCTCTCTCTCACTTTCTCTCTATCTCTCGCTTGCTCACACTCACTCTCTCTTTCAAAATGAGTTACTTTAATACAAGCATTGAGATAGTCTATTTGAAAATGGATACTAAGTGACTAATGGAATGGTAGTATATACAACATGGATACACTAGATAAAGGAAAAATTAATGTCCCAGATGGGATGGAGCAAGAAAGTACAGTATTTCATCATACTACACAGAACCACAATTTAAAACTTACAAACTGTATAATTCTGGAACTTTCCATCTACTAGTTTTATACTACAGTTGACCATGAGTAAGGGAAACCATAGAAAATAAACCATGGCTAAGGGGCCAAGTGTATAAACAGTTATGGGTACAGATACATGGGGCATTTTCTTTTCCTGAGACCAAGCTTTCATAAGCTCTCCTTAAAAGAAAGTGTGTCCCTACTGAATGGAGAAATTGAAGTCTAATGAGTTTAAGGAGCCTCCTGAATCCCCGCTCTCCCTCATAATAACAGAACTCTGGCCATCATCTGGGTTCCTGGAACCTGCATTGAACTTGAAGCCTGACATTCCCAGGCTGTTTAACTCATTGACCACTTGCTACAGAACTGGTTTCCCCAAAATGTTATCCTTTATCAAGAGAAAATCATCAGTCTGGCCTTTCCCTTATCCGAATCAATCTGTGCTCTAGAGCCTGGAGGACCTTTGACTGACAGTGGAGCTCACACTTCTCAGTGCCCTTTCCCTTAATTTCCCCAGTTCTGATAACTCTGTCCAGTGTGATTAGCAATACTATTATTGCATCACTCTCTAACTCCCTATGTGATACTGGATGATTCAATTAAGACAAGTGGTTTTCAACCTTGGCTATACTTTAGATTCACCAAGGGAGCTTTTAAAAATCCACTGCCCCATGGTCAGGCTGCACCCCAGACTAATTAATTCCAAATCTCTGGAGGAAGAACTCAGTCAAGAGTGTTTTCATAGTTCCCCATGTGTTTCCAATGTCCAACCAAAATTGAGAACCACTGATAGAAATGAGGGAAAAATCATTATTCCATAGGCACCAATTATGTACCAGGTGTTTTGTATATGTTAGTTCATTTATTCCTAACTCAGAGACAATTTCTAAAATCACACAACTGGAAAGTAGCGAAGTCCAGCTCAATATCCAGGTCATTTTGATTCCCAGGCATGGTTTTATCACAGGAACAGATGATTTCCTGAAAGCTATCCGCAAAACATACATTTAGTAAAGATTAAATACAGAGACACCCATTAAGAACCTAAGACAGAGGAAAATTTCTGACTCTATCTTTCAGTCTATCTATTTTTCTAGAATGTTCCTCTTGGCCCATGTTATAATATGACACAAAAGCTCTAGGTCAGAGAACTTTATGTTAATTCCAGCAATTATGGAGTTATAGTACCTTCTGAATGTACTATGTTGTTAGAATTTTAATGTATGAGGATAAGTCTCATGGAACATAAATTGATAAAATACATCACTGAGTATATGTCTCACCCATTGCATGCATTTCGTAGGGTCTTTTAAATCATAAATTTTAATGTCGTGTGGTCATTATTTTTCTTCCCTGTCATTATGGGGTAAATGAGGAGTCTCCATTTAACTGATAAGAAAATTGTTGTGGGCAGATTGCCCTGCTATTGAAACCTGATATAATCGGACATCCACTAGTTCATCCACCCATCCATCCATTCATCCATCCATTCCCTTTACAAGATGACATTAGGAGACAGTGCCCTAGTAATTCTAAGATTCACACTCTCATCCAGTCTATTTGTGAGTGTCATGAGTCATTAATTATTTTTTTCTGAATTAGTGGTATTCAGTCAAACAGTGCATGGATGGAGCAGAGTGTTAGACAAGATGACTCCTCAGAGCGGGGCCAGTGCTGGCACTTACCCGGGAAGTGTAACAGTGATTTGTTAGGCTGGCTCTCTATGCTGACAGGCACTAGAGGAATAATAGTAACAGCAACATTTGTAGCAGTCATTTAGGCCAGGTATTGTCCTAGAGCAGTGGGAACCTATGGTGCAGGTGGTGCAGCGGGCTGTTTGTATCACTGAAATCTCAAAACGTTTCGCCATTACTGGCCTAGATGTTCTGTAGTGAGGACTGGACCCAGAGTCCAGTTTCTGTGTTGAGTGGCCTATAGTTGGCACTCCATGTTGTGGGTTCTGCATCCATAGATTCAAACAACTGAAGCTAAAAAAATATTTGCTTTAGAAAGTATCTTGTACTGAACATATATAGATGTTTTCTTTGGCATTATTTCCTTAGAAACCTAGTACAGCAATTATTTACACATAAGTAATACGAATAGAGATAATTTAAGGTATATGCATGGTTATATGCAAATCCTCCACCATTTTCTATAAAGGAGTAAGGCATCTCTGGAGTTTGGTTTCCCAGGTGTTCAGGAACTAAGCTCCCGATGCTACTGAGGGGTGATGGTATCTTGGGAGTCATCAGTGGGCTGAGAGATTATCACTGAGGACTGAGGAGTGAGGGTTCTATGTCAGCCTCAGAGGAGGGAATGAGATGTGGCCAGCCTTGTACATGTGCTTATCCTGCCTATCGCCCTAGTTTCTCCAGATCACTGTTTACCAACCTCCATCTGAGAGAGAAGAAAACACAAGGAGATGGAGATGGTCTTGTTTGAGTGTTGGCTGTGTGTCCAACATGGTTTTCAGTTCTTTGTACACATTAACTTAGAGAAGGTCAGTGCTTGTCCGTGGTTCGCTGCTCTAATGGGTGGGACTGGATTGGGGCCAGACAGTGTGACTGCACAGTCTGCACCTTAAGCAGGGGCTAAGGCAGCCACCAGATCTTATGAAACTGATGACATACAGTGTCAGGGTCTTCATTCTCTCACTTTCTATGTATTTTAAGAAATTTCTAGTAGAGATTTTTGGCAAAATGTGATTAATATAACCTAAAAGTCGCTTCTCATCAGGGAAAAGTAGGTGGCCATAGAATGAAAAGGCTAATTCTATGGAAACCTCATTATGCATTTGTTTCCATCCATCTTGGTCTGGATTCTTGTCTGAATACTGTGCTCATATTGTTGAGGGGAGGGAGTCACTCTCACTTATTTGAAATCTCTAATACATAGACAGGTTAATACTATCAACTTTTATATGACAACTCTACAAACAGCTACGGCAATTCTCTGGCAGTTGGGAGAGGACAGGGACTCTGCTCAAATGCAGAATGCAGGGACTTCACTTTTCTCAAAATAGGGATTCTGAAGATATCTGTTCTTTCACATTGAGCAGGCCAAGGAATAGCATATGGCATATGAGAATGGTTCTCATTGTTGCTGTTAGAAGATGGGTGAATACAGGTTCTTGCTATGTAACCTAGGCTGACCTCAAACCCACAATCCTCCTGCCTCAGCCTCGCAAGTAATGGGATTATGGGTGCATGCCACCATGCCCATGCCTGGCTTTTTAAATTTTATTTTATTTTGGATTTATGGTGGAGTTTTTTGGACAAGGAAAGTTTTAGGGGCCAGAGCTGAGAGTTGTGCTCATCATTTCTCATATTCTATCAGTTGGAATTCAGTCATAAGGCTACCATCCAGAGCACTGAAGGCTAGCAGATGTACCCAGCTCTGTGTCCAAAAAAGATAAATGAATTTTTCACCCTTCATTTTTCTTCATTTTGTTGTCATTGTACATCCTATAGCAGAGGGTTGAGAGTTCTGAATGGAAAAAGAATAAGTATATTCCCTTGGCATAAGCCATGTGCTTTGCTAATCCTAAGTACAAAAACAGTAATATTTCATTTTTATTGAGTGCTTACCATGTACCAAACTGTACTGGGTCTTTTACCTGCACAACTGCATTTAATCCTGTAGCAGCCTTGTCCATGGGTTTTGAAGCATATTAGTTTTTAGTTGGAATATTTGGTATTGCTTTTTCTTTTTTTGGTACTGGGGATCAATCTCATGACCTCGCGCTTGCCAGGCAGACACTTATGCCACTGAGTTAAATCCCTGGTTTTAGTTGCAATATTATACAGTTCTAGTCTTCTAAAGGTAATAGGTAGATTGTAGGCTGGGCCCCTGTAGGTCCATTCACCACCCCTCTTTTCCTTTTTAAGTATCCCAGAGATTGACTGACAGGCTTCCATCTGGCTTCCGGTTGGATTGGCCAATGGAAAGCACCAGTAGGAGATCACAGTTGGGTCTATTAGTGTTTCAACATACTTGGTGGTTTGTCAGTGACTTTGACCCTATCTATGGCCACATGACAGCCACTTTCCCCTGGTTACAGATCTCAACAGGTTCCAAAAGAAGTCCCTATTTCTGCTCGTTCAGGCCCAGGAAGATCATGGCTTCCTTCTGATGATAATCTCTTGAAGCCCCACCAGTTCTGACTGCCCCTTGCCTTTCCTACACCTCTGTCAAGAGTTTCTCCCATGAACTCTCCTCAGTTACCTCTTGGAGAGCACTGTCTCTTTGCCACAAGTTCCTGACCAATTCTACAAAGTGCTGGAGAACTTATATATCACCTCTAAAGAAAAACACTGTGTTTATTATGGTATCTTCTTTGAGGTCAGGAAAACCTAGCTATCGAGTCTGAGTTGAACACTTGTTATTGTTATATGATCTTAAAACACATACTTAGCTCATTGGAGTTGTACTTTACTCACTCATAAAACAAAAGATTACAGTTTGTGAGGATTAAAAGAAATAACATGCCAGGCATGGTAGTGAACATCTATAATCCCAGCACTCTGGGAGACTGAGGCAGGAGGATTGCTAGTTTGAACATGTCCTGGGCAATTTAACAACCAGTGAGATTGAGTCTTAAAATAAAAAGGAGGGTGGCGTCTACAGCTCAGTGTGAAAGTCCTGTTTTCAATACCCAGTACTACAGAAAAACAAAAACAAAATAATATAGGTAAGTTAGTATGGCCAGTGCTGGGCACATAATAAACTATGAATAGAATTGGAATGGCAAATGACGTTATGGAAAGACATCAAATTCAATAATTATATTACTAAATTGATCTGTATATTACCTATCGGTAGATACTTTTTCAAAAGTGACAGTTCCTGGTGTATATAATGATTGTAAAGGTCAAGGACACAAATAAAAGTATACAATCTGATAAAATCTTTCTGAAGGACATTTTATCTGTGAGTATGCAAAGCCTAAAATATATGCATTCTTTCTGATTCAGCAAATCACAGTGAAAAATAAGGAAATAATCAAGGATGCATCTATAGACATGTTCACTATTGTTGTTTACAATAGTTAAAATTGGAAATAACAAACATCTGATAATACAGAATTTAAGAACCTTGGAAAGTCCATGTAGGTAGTTGAATATGAGTGATAAAGAAATAACTGAATTCAGTTACAAAACAGTATTTCTATTCCATATTTTTATAAAACAGTAAAAAGAAGAATTAACAGAATATATGTTCCAACAGCAATGTTGGTTATTTCTTGATGACAGTAAATAAAGGTGAAATTTGCCTCTATCTTATTTTTTCCCCCATATATTCTAACTTTTCTACAATGAACACATTATACATAAGCTTGCTTTTGGCTGTAAATAAAAAACTTTAAACTATAGTGATTCAATCCTAGCATATGAAATTTTTCTTGACTTCTCCTTTTGACCTTAACATGGCCCTCCTCCCCACATTATCACATATGCAGTTAAAAAGAGAAGAAAAGGGCAGGAAGGACTAAGACAAAGACAGGGGGATTGCTGTGAGTTTGAGGCTGGCCTGGCTAGACCCTGTCTAAATACATAAATAAATAATAAATAAATAACAAGGACAGGAGCTCCATGGTAGACTTGAACCCAATTGGACAGATTTGTGTCACATGACCGTTGGTAGCTGGAAAGGGGAAAAGAGGAGTCTGGGAAATGGTGTTGAGTCATCCACTTTGCAAAGTGAGCCATAAAGAGCTATGGCTTTTATACCTAAAAAAAAAATGAGAGTTTCTGAAATTTTAAAGCAACTTGTTTCTTTTTTTTCTCCACTCCTTCACTGCTTCACTCCCTCCAGGCACTCTTCCACCCAGTCGAGCAAACTCATACTCCTGGAGCCAAGAGGGTGAAGAAGAATGAAGAAACCAGAGCTGAGGCTGCACCCTCCTAGGCGGTGGGAGTGGAGAGATGGGCTGCGTGCCAGAGGGCTGGGAAAGGGTCAGTCTGGCTTGTTCAGTTGACCTTAGCTGGTCTCTCTGGTCTGAGGTTCAGGCTCTGAAACCTTATCAGCAGAGACTTTTGCAACTTCTGTACTTCTGGCCCTTCTCTTATTTTCTAGACTGCTCAGGCCTGGCCCTGGAATCTCTCCCTCTTGCTCTGGTCTCAGGGGGCCTTCCCAAATTAACAGCTTACCCATGAGACCCGAGGACGCAATGGACTGGTTTGTCCTGGCCAGCTGCTTCCCTCTCTGTGTCCCTGGACCACTTCCTCTGAGTTTCCGCTTCCTCCACTTCAAAATGGAAATAAAGTAAGAGTCCAAATTTCATAGGGTTGCTATGAAAACTCGGACGAATCAGTATTTGTCAAGTGCTTAGAAGAAGCCTATCACACAGTAAGTTCTATGAAAGTATTTTTTTAATAAATAGATACGAGAAAGGCAGAAACAGTCATAAGATGTTTGAGCTTTGTTTGATGTTACTTCTGACTTGACATAAAGCTACAAAGAAGGGCTGAATTTTTGTTTTGTTTTGTTCCCTGCAGGCTGCACTACATGGTCTTAGTGGTAGGAAGGAAGAAGAATGCACAGGGAGCTAAGAACTATAAAGCTCCTACAGGGCAGCAGATTCCCTAATCATGTTATATGCAGCACCTTGTGTGAGGCACAGAAAGCAAGTGTATCACTGACTTCACTTTACAGGTGGGAAAAACTTAATAGCTCAGAGTGGTATAGTAATTGTCCATAGTCCTATCCCTTTGGGTGGTAGAGCAGAAACTCAGCCCAAGCATGTGTGACTCCAAAGCCTGAATTGTCCATATTAAGAACAATGTGGCTAGGTGTGGCAGCACGTGTCAGAAATCCAAGCTCTCTGAGAGGCTGAGGCAGAAAGATTTCAAGTTTTAACCCATCCCAGATAATTCAGTGACTCAGCAAGAACTTGTCTTGAAATTTTAAAAAAAGGGCTGACGACAGCTCAGTGAGAAGGCCTGGGATTCAGTTCCCAGTGCTGGAAAAGAAAAAAAAAAAAAATACATATATATGTATACCAGCGAGACTTCACTTATTTGATTCTACGAGGGTAAAATACATCCCAATCCCTAGTTTAAAAACAGCTGAGACTTTACTTAAAAGGTCCTAGTAACAAATCCTTCTGTAAAATAACTCATTTCTCTATATTTAGTTTGGCAAGTTTAAATTTGCACATAGTGTGTTTTCTTACAATATGGTACATCTCTGTTGTTCAAAAAATAAACTCCAGGTCTGGAATTTAGCTGAAATTCTGGGAGCTGTGGATCTTTCTCTGTGTTCCAAAATAGCCGAAGTTCTGTAGTAGCTCTACTTTACC
>RJWM01009992.1:0-12684 GCA_004363535.1 Dasyprocta punctata | reverse complement strand
AAAAAGAATTGAAAATAAAATAAATTTTAAAAAATACTTTTGTTCTCAGCTCACACACACTCCCACCCTCAGTTGCAGAGCCCCAGGGGATCGGACCCAGCCAGTCACCTCCCGGCCTTGCCAGGGAGTGTCCTTGGCCCTGGGCCTGTCATTGGTCAGCCTCCAGCTGTAGCCCAAGGATATTAACCCTTTCAGATGATGACGTGTGCTAACCTCCAACAGCAGCCCCCAACTTCTTACTCTTAATGTTTCCCCTTTTATACTTTTGGCCTCAAGATAGTTCCCATCTTTCTGTCAGGGTGTTAGAGGGTACAAATAGCCCAGAAGCAACGGCAAGGAAACTCTGCAGTACATATCTCGTGGGTGGGACACCGGTGTGGAGGAGAGGCTGAAGAGAGATTAGGTAAAACATTAGCCACGGCCTTTTGGCGTCAGTCCAGTGTCTTTCAATGATTTCTTTATGTACTTTGGGTGCTGGGCTTATTTGGCACGGGACACGCACCCATTAGAAGTTTATACAAGGATTTGCCACGTTGCAGTTCTAAATGTGTGAGCTCCTCACCAAAGGATACTTGGGTTTTTATCATCTTTCCCCCATGTCTCCCAAGGGAGCTACAGGGAAAAGCACTCCAAGCAAATGAATCCAAATCACTAGGTAATGCTCTAAAAATAATAAATGTTGTTATTATCTGGATCTCTTTCAAGTTTGAGCTCATTTTGTGAGCTTGAAGATCCATATGTCAAATTACATGTATATTACATTTTATTAGAGGGCAACTGGACTACTGCATAGAGACAGGTAAGTTATTGAAACACACAAATGCAGTGACTCTCAGAACATCTGACTGGATTTCAGCTAAGTTAATTAAGCCACTTGGCCAAGGGTGGGTAGATTCCATGTTTCCTTGACTTGTCTCAATAAGCCAGCCTTGCAAATTGGGGTCCGTTACAGACCCAGATCGCCAAAAAAAAGCTTGATGAAATCAAGGTGCAGAGTTACTTAGTATCATAACAAAAAATGTTAAGTTATTTCTCCTTGGGCTTCCCTCACCTATTAAGAGAAGATGTATTATTTCTAGAGAAAGGTAAAAGAGCTGGAAAATATTGAAAGTAAATTCTGAAAAGTTAGTAGATAATAACTGCCAACCAGATATTATTACTATCATGTTTTCAAAATACCTTCTGTTAGATGAACTTCAAAAAATGTTTTATATGGAAAGAATCTCGTAGTTGGGTTTTTGGCTCTCAAAGTCTGATGCATCCCTGGAATGAGCCTGGATAAACTTCAAGGGGAGGCTAAGAAAGAAAATCTGTAGTGGGAGAAAGGAAAGTGGTGATGATTGGGTGTATTCTCTTAATACAGTTCTCTGGTTTTTAATTGGCTTTCCTGTTAATTGATGCCCCCAATTACCCATGATTCAGCCATGTAAAGATCCGGATGCAAACCTTCCAGGGATGATCATTTATTCATGTCAGGGAAGGGTACTAGGTCAGCATGATTGTGACAAAACAAACAAACAAGCATACAAAAAACAGGAGCAGGGACTGTCTTGGCTACATTGTACATGTTCCTTTGTTTTTAAGCCTCATCGTGTTGTTATTGGGCTAAATCACCGGGATATTTCCTACCTAAGAAACCTCATCTGCCTGATACTGCGCCTTCGATAATTCCCACGTCTTTATTCTCAAAAAGGTTGATTGCAGTGTTGCTAATCTAGCCTTTGTTAGCCAGCCTCCATTAATCATGACTGGCAGGAGACACTAGAGGGTCATGGGTAATTGAATTCCAGCCAACCTTCAGACCTAATTCAGATCAACCCTTTGACCTCTTTGCTGACCAAATCTGCTGCCAGAGCTAGTCAATAAATACTGTTTTTAAATTCGAAGAAACCTTTTGCAAGTGCCTACTACACATTAGCTTTGTGAGAGATGTAGCCATTATCTCACTTCCTTCATTCATTCTGTCCACACTTCCCTGGAACCCAGACACAAGGAATTAACAAATAGTGGAGAGAAGAGTAAGGGTCATCTTGAGGTCAGTGGAGTAGGGAAATGTGTGCTCTCCAGACACCCTGACTTCCCATCACTGCAGAGATAGATCTTCCGCATCGACAGAAAGCCCGAAGCCCTCTCAGGACAGGAAAATGGATGAGAAGCATTATCCCTGCTCTCAAGGAGAAGTTGTTCTATTTTTGGATTCCAAAAACTCCCATTCAGGCTCTCACTGTACCATAACAGATGCAGGATATCAGGTATGCTGTGTCCCTTCTGTGAGTCTCAGGGTATGCATCTGTGATATGGAACACATGTGGGAATGTGACGGGAGGTGGTTGCACCACTAACCTGGCAGGAATCTGGGTAGAATTTGGAGACTGAGATAATAGGTTGGAAAACTCCTGGTAAATTTAAAACTACTTACATCTGAGAGATGACTCCACACCCTCTCTGTTAAAACTCCAACTAGTAGTCAAACCTGTGATCAAAGACTGGGGAACAAAGATCTAGACAAACAGTGCACACTCTTATTGTAAAGAAATTTGGGTGGAATGTATCAAGAATCTTCTTTGTTTTGTTTGGCGAGTCTCCGGATCATCTTCACGCCCACGGAATTTATACATGATCTGGATTTTGATGCCAGAATGCTTTCACGGCATTTCATAGTTTGTAGAAAAGGTAACCCTTACTTCTTCCTTCAAGATGAGGCTACACCATACTCTACCTCCTATTTCTCATCCCCAGACAGTCCAAAACCAGCTCACCAGTGACTGTTGGTGTTCAACTATCACCAACCTTCCAACCGATAATGAAGATATCACTGAATTGCCACAAATAATATTCTTGGCAGCAGTACTTTTTTTTTTAAGTAAGGATGAGTCAAGGTTGCACAGAGGTTTGTTCAGGGGGAAAAAATGTGCTTGAATAATTTACTTTCTCTTTTTAATTCCAAAATGACACAAGGCTCCTATGATGTAGCAAGCAGTCTAACGACCCCTGAGTAACCTAGAGAGGCTGTGTTTAACTGGTAATGTTAATGGTATTATCCTAGCTTCTGGATAAGTATCTGTCACCCAGAGATAATTACCCAGGCAAAGATGAGGTATCATGGTAGATAAACACCAAAGCAGAGACCTCACTGTTTATTTGCTTTGCTGCAGTGTAATCTCCTCCACTATTTAACTTCATCAGCACCCCTGCTATCCTGAGGCCGCACAATTTCACTTAAAAGACAGAAATTAAACAACCCAAACCCACATGTAATTGTAAACAAAGTTGCTGGAGATGTGGATTGGGATGTTTTCACTGCTACAGTTGGTGAGAAACAAGTGTTTTCTTTTACGTTCTTCTTCCTTCTCTCTTAGGATTATGAGAGCACCATACACTTAATGCTCACGGTGGACCATACCTTGTGTGGTGTCTTTCATGGACATTGTCCTATGTATTTCTACATACAATTCCATGAATTGAGTGTTGGTAGGGAAAGTTGTGTGTCAGAGAGGTGAAGTAATTTGTCCTCAAGGTCAAGTGACTCATGAGCTATGCAGTGAGGGTTTCAACCCTGGTAGATTGGCCCCAGCTGTTTCCAGAAAATCATGAGACCACACAAATGCCAACATCTCCAGTCTAGACCCTATCGAGTTGAAGCAATTTTATTGCCTCCACAGTTGCCAGTGCTATCTTTATTGAAATGACTGCCAAATCTCCCATCCGGTCCTTGATTCAGTTTTGTATTTCTGTTTTATTGAGAAAGTATTTGTGCTCAACACCATGTGGTCAAGATGAGGCTTTTGAACTCACCCCTGAAGGCTTTTGTGTTGAACTAGTTCCCAGTCCCCTTGGCCAATCTGTAAGCAATCACTGTCTCCCAATCTTATCATCATAAAAACTACATACAGAAAAACCTGAAACAGTATTTCAGTGCACATCTGTCTACCCTTCACCAAACTTAACAATTGTTAACATTTTCCCAGATTTAGTTTAGGAATCAATCAATCTTTTTTTTTTTTTTTTTTTGTAAGAGCAGAAGATATTTATTGAGAGAAAGAAAGCTTCAGTCCAAGGGACAGAAGGGGGCCCGAGTGGGTTGCCCTCAATCAATCTTTTTATCTATTTTTCTTTTTGAACCATTTGAATGTTCTTTTCAGAACTCATGTCACTTCAGACCTAAATGCTTCAGTATGTGTCTCCTAAAAACAGAAGATCTTTCCTATGTGACCACATGACTATTATATCAGACCTGAGAAAATTAATATCATTATATCATCTACTATCCAGTATAATCACAGTACTTTCTTAACTGTTCTCCAACTGTCTTTTGTAGCTATTTTTTTAAAACAAGTTGCACATAGTGGGTTGATAGTAACATCTCTAGGTGTTTTAAAACTACTGAAGAGCCTAGTTTTTGGATGATTCAATTGTTTTCTACTCCTAAGGGTCTCCACTGGTTCTTGGGATCAACTCTTGGCTGGCCCTATGCAGGATTGATTCCAGAATTTCTATAGGGAGGAACTTGGGAGGAGAAGCAATATGGTTACCAGGAGTAGGAGTAAGAGGTCATTTGCATAACAAAACCTTAAAGAACAAACTGAGGTTGCTAATTTATTTGCCCTGGAAGCTGCCCTGAGGCTGCATTTTCCATAGAAGAGGTGATAAATTGTACAGGTGAGTGGTATGGACTCTGAACAAGCTATCCAGGTTCAAACCTTAGCTTTGCTTCTTCCAAGTGGTATAACCTTGAAAAAAATTAATCTGTCTGTTACTTAATTTTATCATTTGTAAAATGGTGGTGTATTGATAATGAAATATAATTCAAAGAGTTGTGCTGTGATGAATTAATATACACAAAGCTGTGAGAATCCTGTCAGGAAAAGAATGAGGTCCACATATGGCAGCCATTATCATTATGTATATTTTTCTCCCACCTTCTATCAACTTCATTCTCTGGTCACTTCCTGGAACTGAAGCCTCTAACATTTCTGGCTGCTTGGTAGCTTTCCTCCTCGTCCTTTACTTCATGTCTGATTTATTCTGGCCCACCAGGGAACTTCTGGTTTGCCTTCATACTCATTCTCTTTCCTCTCTCTAACCTCCTATTCTTTTTCACAGCCCAATTTTTTTTTTTTAAATATACTCATTTGACTACTTTCTTCCGCTGGATTGTACATCTGGTTCAGCTTCCTCCCTTTTCACTCAGAGGCATAGATTCATCCTTTGGTTTAAAATGAAGTTAAATGTGTTGCTTCTAATCCTGTAACACATTCCTGCTTGTGTGGCCCTTGAAGCTTCTTGGCCCCTCACCCATCCATCCACCCACTCTCCCATCCATCCAGTCAGTCACTGATACTCTTCTAAGTGCTATGAGTAACTGGGCACCAGTTAGACATTAGAGATACAGCAGTGAACCAGACATGGTCTTGCCTGTGTAAAAATAACCAATTACTCAGAGTGAATCTACACTGCAATTACAAGCCAGGCGAATCAGGTAGTTCTGGAACCTCCCTGTACCCTGACCACATATGAGAATCTGAGAGAGTGATTGGAGGGGATGTTAAGAGGTCACTTTCTCCAAAAGGGTATTTTCTATTGTCCCGAAATTCTTATTAGAGTACCACTATAGCAGCTAGTATTTCCTACTTTCCCACAAGTCCTTGAAACATTTCTAGAATCATTTGAAGTGATTACCCTATTTCCACAAAAATACATGTATTTTATTAGGATAACTGCTACCTGACACAAGTTCTTCATTTGAAGAATGAGGATAATAATAGCACCCACCATATAACATTGCTATAAACATAAAATGAATTGATATTAGTCAAATGCTTGGACTGCATCATGAACATATGTGTTCGATAAGGAAACAAAAGTAAAATTTTGAGAGATTACGAAGGAGTCAGTCATAAGACAATAAGACTCAGAACAGGTGAGCTTTGAGAGGGGTAAGGAAGGAAACATAGGCCTGACTTAGGCAGCCAATGAGGCAGAATTGCTTGAAGAAAACGTGGAAAGAACAAAGAGAAAGTCAAAGATTAACTTTCACTAATTCATAATTTAAAACAAACAAAAAAATTTGACCTCATCTACTTCCTTTACTCTGAGTTCTGGACTCTAAGCAACCACTTCCAGAACAAACACATCATCATTTAGTGTGTACTGGCAAGGAAACTTGATGAGGGACAATTCTCCATGGGTTTCTGGTTCTGTATATCTTGTGACCACTTTTGGTCTAGAGTGTCTTTTCAAGGATGTTTGTATAGTGAACTGCTTTGGGAGAGAGAGGTAGACTCTCCCTCCAGAGTAAAGGGCAGAATGTTTACTACCATTATAAAGAACTAAGACTTCCTAAGTTCAGGTTCCTTTCTGTAGTAAAACTCCCTGTTGGTAAAGGAGTCACCTGGCCCTCTTCTTACTACCTTGCAGGAATTGGCGGTCAGAAAGCTGATAAATGCTAATGCTCTGACTGATGCTATTGCTGTAAGTTATAAGCTGTGTTTCATCTCTGACTGGAGTCTCATGTCTTCTTCTTTATCCAGAAAACTGTGGCAGACTAATGTACTAACTTGCAAGTTAGGATAAAATCTCAATTCCTTCACAGTTCCTGACAATTGTTATAGTCTGGGTCTATCCTATTGTCACAGCTCCTTGCTAGGGCAATGCAGTTCTTTGAGAATGAGAATGGTCATGTTCTATGCCACATGGTCCTGCTAATTGGACAAGGAAAAGCATGCAAACAAAGGCAACATATAGGCGAGTGGTGGCAAACCTATGACACATGTGCTGCAGAGGGCTGTTACCATCGAAAGCTCTATAAGTTTCATCTTCACTGATATAGGCTAACTAGTGGCTCATGAATTTGTCTAGGATACAAGCTTTTTCCAGTGTTGGCAAGCATGATTTATTGGACCAGTGAGATCCTCTGTCTCAGGAATTTGAATTCATGTAACAGAGAACGTGTCTGGGACCAACCTGGAATGACCCACAGAGGCAGAAGTAAACAGTAGCTGAGCCTAATGAGCAACAAAGCATTGGAATAACAAGGAATCTCTTTATCAGCAAAAAGACTAGGAGAAAACCTTTGGGAAAAGCTCCCTCTGATGCCCAGACTATGGTATAGTCTCCCTGAGCCTTGACCTCAAACGCGTTCTTCCTCCCACCTTCCTCTTCATGACTCTTGATTGCTCTACAATTTCCATTTACTTTAAGACCTGTCAAAGAAGCTGAAAGAGGTGCCTATTTCCCTTAAGTGCTTGTCTTTCCAAACAATAAAGGGAGAAGATCTCACTATCAAATAATGCAATTATCACTGCCTTTCTGATCCTTGCTTTTCTTCCTTACCCAGCCAGAAAAGGACTCTTATTCATTTCTCTCATCCAAATCTCCTCCTCACCCTCTCTTACCCAAGTTCTTCCATAATTCAGATCCATGTGCCATTTGAACAAGAATAACAGGTTGTGCACTTGATCTCCTGCCAAATGGGCCCGCTTGTGACCAAAGACTGAGAGAAAAGAGAGCACAAGAGAACTTTTCCTGTGGAGCTTCCTGCTCCCTTTCTAGCCTTAAAAGCATCCCTATCCATTGACTCCCCAGTGGGTATAGATTTATAATGTCTCCATTTGCTGTCCTTTCCTCTCTTCTTTTTCACCTTATTCCCTTTCTGTCATCTCTGATCTTCTTGAACCCTTCCTAAGGCCTTCTTCAGTAGTGGGGATTGAATACATCCCCACCTTAGCCCAGGAATGGCTCATGATGTGCATCGGATCACTACAAATTCCAGACTCCTTCATACCACACCTCCTTTTCAGGATCATCCTAACTCTTCTCTCCCATACTGCATCTTTCACTCTTAAGGTACTCGTGGGAAGAATCTAGTAGAAGAGAAAAGCATATTGAACAGCAGTTTTATTTTCTAAATCATGGGCTTCTCCTCCTTGAGCATTTAATATTTTTCCAAAACTATCTCTGACATCAACATCCAGCACAGATTTAATGTTGGGTGACTAAGGTTGAGTCTGTTGTATAGCATTTGAGGATGATATGAACACATGGCTGTGGAAAAATACATCTTTTTAAGTTAGTGTGGTTGTTGAAGTATGAATCAGTTGAGTGAACTTGGGCAGAGAGGGGGCGACAACTAGAGATCCACTACATGTGGCCATCTCTCAGGGGGCTGGAAGTGAGAGGATTCAGACCTGGGATGCCAAGGTGACATTCTCAGTGTCAAGTAGCAAGGCCAATAAGGTCTCTGAACTATTAGCAAGACTCAGCTCACATAGAGATCAGGATTTGGAGACAGACAGCATCATTTAACCTTAAGAAGAAATTAGACAGTTACTACAATTAAATGATAATGCTGACAAAACATACCAGAACTTATGGGACATGATGAAAGCAGTCCTGAGAGGGAAGTCGATAGCAGTGAACTTTCACATCAGGAAAACAGTGAGCTCAAATAAACAATCTAATTCTGAACTTTAGGCTTCTAGAAAAAGAATAACAAGTCAACCCTAAAACTCATATGAGGGAGAAAATGATAAAGATCAGAGAAGAAATTAATGCAACTGAGACTAAGAAAGCAATACAAAAAAAAATCAATGAATTGAAGAGTTGGTTCTCTGAAATATTAAATAAAATTGAAAAAACCTTAGCCAACCTTATCAAAAAAGGAAAGAGAAAACTCAAACTCATGTAATTAGGAATGAAAAGGGTGAAATCACAATGGGTCGTGCAGAAATCCAGAAGATTGTCAATACCTACTTTGAGAACCTGCATTCTAATAAGATAGAAAACAGAAGAAATGGATAGATTCCCACATATATATGAATTACAAAAGCTGAATCAAGAAGATATAAAAATTCTAAATAACCCAACATCAGTCAGTGAAGTTGAAAATGTAGTTTAAAAACTTACCAACAAAGAAAATTCCAGATCTTGATTGATTAATTGCTGAATTCTACAAGAAATTTAGGGAAGATCTAATGCCACTACTTCTCAAACTCTCTAATGAAATTGGAAAGGAAGCAATACCCCCAAACTTATTCCTGATACCAAAACCGAGAAAGAGCCAACCAAAAAAGAGAACTACAGGCCAATCTCCCTAATGAACATAGATGCAAAAATCCTCAGTAAGATACTGACAAACAGAATGCAGCAAGTCATCAGGAAGATTATGCACCACGACCAAACAGGATTTGTACCAGGGACACAGGGATGGTTCAACATAAGCAAATCAGTAAATGTAATACACCATATTAACAGAACAAAAGACAAAACCATATGATCATCTCAATTGATGCAGCAAAAGCATTTGACAAAGCCCAACACCCATTAATAAAATTAGAATAGTGGTCTTTATCTCAATCTGGTTAAAACCATCTATGATAAACTAACAGCCAACATAATACTAAATGGTCAAAAACTGAAAGCTTTCACTCTAAAATCAGGAACAAGAGAAGGAAGTCCACTCTCATGACTTCTATTCAATACAGTTCTGGAAACATTAGCCAGAGCAATTAGACAAGAGAAGGAAATAAACGGAATAAAGATAGGAAAAGAAGAAGTTAAATCATACTCTACATAGAAGACCCCAAAACTCCAGAAAAAGACTTCCAGATTTAATAACCAAATTCAGTAGCATAGCTGGTTACAAAGTCAACAATCAAAAATCAATAACATTCCTGTACACAAATAACAAACTCACTGAGAGAGAAATTAGGAAAATCACACCTTTCACATTAGCATCAAAAAATGAAATACTTAGGAATCAATCTAACAAAGGAAGAAAAAGATCTTTCCATTGAAAACTATAGTACTCTGAAAAAGGAGATCAAAGAGAATAACAAAATGGTAAGACATCACTTAGTGTTGGGTACGAAGAACCAACATAGTGAAATGGCCATACTTGCAGAAGTGTTATATAGATTTAATGCAATCCCAATAGCACACCTCACAGAATTGGAGAAAATAACCCTAAAATTTATTTGGAACCAGAAGAGACCTAGAATAGCAAAAACAATTCTGGGAAACAAAGGCAAGGTCAGGGGCATCACAATCCCTGACTTAAAATTATACTACAAAACTATTGTGATAAAACAGCATGTTGTATTGGGGGGAGGGGGACAGACCCAAGGATCAATGGAACAGATTAGAAGACGCAGAAAAATCTCCAAATACACTCAGCCACCTTATCTTTGACAAAGGGGCCAAACACCTTTACTGGAAGAAAGAGAACTTCTTTAATAAATGGTGCTGGAAAAATTGGCTTTCCTTGTGCCAAAGACTAAAACTAGACTTAATGTCTCACGTCATGCACTAAACTAAAATCAAAATGGATCAAAGGTTAAATACTCAAACAGAAACACTAAATCTGCTGAAAGAGAGAATAGATAGAATTTTTAATGACATAGGTGTAGGCAAAGACTTTATGAACAAAATCCCAATCGCATGGGAAATATTAAAAAAATCAGTAACTGGGATCTCATTAAAAAGTTTTAGCACAGCAAAATAAATCAACAACAGAATGAAAATACAACCCATAGAGTAGGAAAAAAGTTTTGTCAGCTGTTCCACAAGGGACTAATATCTAGAATATATAAAGAACTCAAGGAGAGAACAAGGACTCACCAAAAAGCAAGCCCTCCCTGTGAACCAGCGCCATGCGCAGGCCACTGGCAGCAGGGGGACAGCCAGACCCCAGCCCTTTCTGGTGCTCGGGCTGGCAAACAAGAAGAGCCAATACCCCCTCCCCACCCGTAAGTGACTGGTTGATCTGGAGAAACACAGGCTGTGATTATAGCTATTCAGGTGAAATGCAATTTGATGCTTGTGGTGCTTTGATGTTTCACTGACCCTGCAGGTGTAGGGCCAGTGGTCTGATCATCAATTCAGAGCATAGTGGTATGCAGTGTGGCATCTAGAGGGGATCTCCTTCTGTAGGTGGTAGCCATTGTTAATTCCCTATTATGTTGTTTTGAAGTCCTGTATTATTTTTATTATTTTGTTGGGTTGAGTTTTGTTCTGTTTTGTTTTGTTTGATTTTGTTATATCTAATGGTATGAGCAGCTATTTCAAAAAGCAAGATATATTATGGTAGCCATGTTGGATTCATTATTGTATTATTTTGAAGTCCTTTATTGGATTCACTGTTTTGTTTTTATTGGTTCTATTCTGTTCTGTTCTGTTTGATTTTCACTATGTTTGAAGGTATTTGCAGCTATTTTGAAGACAAGAGGCATTATGGTAACTATTGTGAATTTTGTATTGTTTTGAAGTCCTGTATCACTTACACTGGTTTATTTTGATTAGTTTTATTCTGTTGTATTTTGCTTGGTTTTATCCTCTTAAAAAAAAAAACTAAAAAAAGAAATCACATCCCCCAAATTTAAAGACCCAAATGAAGTTTTTACAAAATGGGTATCTGAAGTGAATAGATACCTCTCAGATAGAGAAGCAGAAATGGTAAATAAATACATGAAAAAGTGTTTAACATCACTGATCATTCAAGAGATGCAAACTAAAACAATGCAATCTCATTCCAGAAAGAATGGTCATTATAAAAAAAATCAACTAATAACAAATGCTGGTGGAGCTGTGGGGAAAAAGGAACACTTTTCCACTTTTGGTGGGAGTATAGACTCGTGCAACCACTGTTGAAATTGGTGTGGAGATTCCTCAAATAACTTAAACTATTTAGTCCAATTATTGCCTTTCTTGGCATCTTCCTGAAAGAATTAAAAAATCACACCACAGTGATACGAGCACATCCACATTTACAGCAGCTTAGTCTGTAATAGCAAAATCTTGGGAACAGCCCAAATGCCCATCATCTAAAAAATATATAAAGAAGATGTGAGGTTTTTTATTTGATGGAGTACTACTCAACCTTAAAGTAGGATAAACTTGAGACATTTCTAGGTAAATGGGTGCACCTTGAGACTGTATTCTTAAGTGAAGTAAATTGAACATCCTTGTAAATATCACATTGTTTCACTACTTTGAGAAGCCAAAAGTGTAAACTGGGACCAGAATGTATAATAGATATTATGAAATACAAAGATGTTCAAATGGGGAACTAGGGAGGGGAGATAAAGAAAGGAAAGAAGAGAAGAGGAATAAAAGGAAAAAATGGAAAAAAAATTTCATAAATAAGGAGGAGAAGAGGGGTTGAAGCGGGTGTAAGGGACCAGGAGAAAACATAAAAGAGGAATTGAGATAAATCATGTACAGGTACAAATTCCCTATGATGAATATGATTATTATATATATATATATATATATATATATATAATGTACTAGTAAATATGGCCTACCCAGGTTAAGAGCTAATTTTGCAAGCAACTGTTTGGTCAAACAAATGGCTCATTAAGCACCGGGTTAATCTTGAAAATGTAAAACAAAACACAGGACAGTGTAAAGGATGAGGATGAGACTGATAAGGTGATAATGACACTTCCCTCCAGGAAGAAGACTTTTATCCAAGACATGCTAACAGCTTTAACATTCCTTGCCTACCTCTGGACCTAGACTTCAAGGGACTGTGCAATGTAACCAGTTTCTTATGAACTCAGTGCCTTTGAAGCAAGCCACTCCTCAACCGACATGTTCACTCTAAGACAAAAAAGCAGGATTAGAATTCTTCTCCTCTAGGTGGGTATCAACCAAGAGGTTTTTTTCTTATTATTATTTCTAATA
>RJWM01009991.1:0-65566 GCA_004363535.1 Dasyprocta punctata | reverse complement strand
AGCAAGTTTGTCAGCTCACAGACTATTTCTTTGTGGTGGGTTAGTTCTGCTCCATTCCAAGGCAGGCTCTGCTGTTCTTGAGAGGTGAAAGAGACACGTCAGCAGCCTGGAGAGAACTGCTCAAAGCTGGCTCTCATGAGAAGATGCTCACTTCTTAAGAGTTAAGGGTCATGGCAAAGGGCTCACTCAAGCCAGCCTCCTCAGTGACACGAAGGGGAGTTAATTAAAACAGTGTGTAATGTGCTGCACTATCTCCTGGCCGACTCGGCAATTCCAAAGGAGGCGAAAACATTTCAGGAAGAACAGAAATGAAGACATCTGCAAATCTGACACTAACCAAGAAATTGACAGAAAGAAATATGCAGAACTCAGAGTTAGTTTCCTCATATCATAAATTACATTATGGTAACTTTGCTCTCTCATGCTTGTAAAAAAATTTTTTTAAAACCAACTCAGTCAAATATTTACATGGAGAATCAGACCTGGCAGCAAATTCAAAGAAAACTATTAAGACTGGCAAGAGTTGCTTCTGTATCAGAGGCTTCAAGACTCCCGGTCTCAATTAACCTTTCTAAATAAGAACTGACAGGCCTGGATGGAAAATGTGGGGAGACTAAAATGTGTTTGAAGAATGTTTGACTACAAAGTAAACAGCCTGAATAAAAATTATTAAATTAGATGCTGCCTCCACATTCCATAAAGCTGAATACACAGTAAAATGCACTATATGGTTAAAGGCTTGGAAAAAAGAAATCATGAAACAATCTGAGTTCAGTGACGGTCTGAACTTCATGGAATTAGTTGAGTCAGGACTGGACAGAATGTATTTTCTTCTAATTGTTGGATCTTGACATGAAGCTATTCAGCTGGCATAACTTTGGACATATTTATCTTCTTTTTTTCTGTCACTAAATCCATTAGGAAACATTTATTAGGTATATTCTTCATGTAGAGTAGAAAATGCCCTTTTACAAATCAAAATAGTATTTTTATTGTAGACAAAGTAGTACACTATTTTTCAGATTTACGTTTTGCTTTAGATGGAAGCCAGAGGAAAACAAGCTTAGTAAATTCATAGCATAAAGATGACTGCGAGGAGAAAAGTTTAAACGCTAGAAAACCTGTTAGAAGCACACATTCTTAAGTCAATGTTTGTCAGTTTCCATAAATCATTACCTAACACTGTATTTTAATCTAGACGCCTTTACATAATGAAAAGCAATACACTCCCATATATGCAAGAATCAACGCCATCCCCATTTGCTTGTTTCAGGGAGCTTATTTATTATAAATATCTGTAATTCAGTTAGGTCTTAAATGGGAGTGAATGCCACACGACTGCTCACCTGAAGAGCTTGTGCATCGCGAGAAAACACCCCTTTCTTTCTCCTGCTCCTTTGCACCGACCGTTGCTTGCTCAACGCCTTGTCTGTGCTAAGCGTTCGTTATCCACGCATCCCCATGCTGTCAGACTTCATCCTCCCCACACCCTGCTTGGCTCTGCTATGGTACTTACTGCACTATGACAATGATTCCTGTAGGCATCTCAATTCTGGAAATGGTGTCTTTTTTTTCCTGGAAGAATTAAAAGTACCACTTTGAGATTTTAGTGTAACAATACAGCTCCCTGTCACACGCCTTGCTCCGTCTGCTTTCATACTGCTGCTCGGCCGGGGTCTTTCACCCTTGCCTCTTGCCTCTTGGGACTATCCCCACTAGCTGGTGTTTATTTAGCCTACTTCATTCTCTTTTTGACTGATGGAGAAATGGTTTCTCTGTTTATGTCTCTCAACATATAGGGGTCTGACAGATAAGCGGGTTGGGTTGTCGCTGGTAATTCTGCTTCATTTCACAGTCATCTTGGGAGGCAGCCTTTACCATATAGTTTCTGGGGGACTTTAATTATCACAGCTATTTTCACTCTCTTTTCTCAGTGACACGTTCTGCTTCTCTCTGTTGGGAGCCGATGGAAGTGGAAATTGAACACACGTGCACGGTTGCTGCATGGCTGGGGCAAGATCACATCACAGCCGAGGACACCTGGCTCCAACTCCAATTAACTAAATAAAGGCTGTAGCTGTAGGCATTTCACTCTTGCAGCAAAATGCAACATAGAGATCTTCTCCTGAGATACTTCTCCTAAATTAACATAATCTGTTACTTAGAGAAGTCCTCAAACCACTCCCAAGGTCTGTTCAGTTTCCTGCGTTTTCTACTCTAACCCCCTCCTTGTATAGAAACTAAATAAATACAGGCTGCCCAGAGACATCCCGTCCTAGCCACCAGAGTCCCCGAACCCTGCAGAGGGTTTTGACCCTCCTGGAGCCGTAACATCATACCACTTATCTCATTTATTTAAGCCTTTGCCGTACGCTCATTTGGGAGATTGGGGATCAAGGCCAGGTCCCCAATATCTCTTCCTTCAGCTGGCCTGGTCACATAAAAACTGACTTTCACACAGGCAGACTTTTTTCTTTTTAGATGGCCCTTGTCCCTCTTTAGAATTTGGGTTGCACCGGACCTTTCCTAAGTCCATCAAACTTGTTTTTATTTACAGTACCTGAACCTCCCCTCCATGTGCAGTTCCAGAAGTTTAGCTTATCCATGAGAGGAAGTATTAAGACAGAGAACGAAAACTAAATATATACAGCAAAATTTTAAGTCTGGATGATGGGGTTAAATGTAGTTTTCTTGCCATTAGACACTTTGCTAATTTAATAATAACCATGGGCTTATTCTTACAATCTGAAATAAAAAATAAAGCTATGAATTTATACTTGAGTGTTTCATAACAAATATAATGTGAATTCTCTTACAAAAACTTTTTCTAGTCCAGTGATAAAAGTAATGTCCCAGAAGGAAATGATACAAAAAAACTAGTTTCTTAATAAAGCCATTAGCTATAACTTTTTAGTTATATCTTCAAATTAACTCAATCTCATGATAAATCTCAAAAGAATTTTATTTATTTTTTTAATGGCACCAGGGATTGAACTCACAACCTCACACCTGCCAGGCAGGCACTTAGGCCACTATGCCAAACTCCCAGCCCTAGTTTTTTGAGGCAGGGTTGCACTATGTAGTACAGGCTGGCCTTGCGCTCACGTTGTAGCCCAAGCCGGCCTCTAACTCACAACGCTCCGCCTACCTCAGCCTCCAGAGTGCTGGGATTAAAGGCGTGTGCCACCATGCCTGGCTGAACTTTATAATTTTTTTATACCTACTAATGGATTATTTACCTAGCACAGATCTAATTGTGAATTACCTATGTTATCTGTTGTTCAACTCTTCCCTTTCCAAAAACTAGAGATGGGAAGAAAGCACAAAAATAAATTTCATTCCAATGTTTGTTATTTGAAGTAAGCAATGTTTAGGAGAAGCCTGAAATTATATATAAAAGTGGATTCACAGGTCTTCCAGGTCTGCAGGTCACGGTTTATTTTTCCTGTTATGCTAAACCTAATTTAGAATCTATAAGCGCCTGCAGATGACTATTTCAAGGTTGCACGCTTTCAATACATTAGTTCTACCCAGGACTCCAGCCCTGAACAAAGGAAACCAGGAATAGAAATGCAGTATCTTTCAGTCTCTTTAAATTTGTTACAAACACTGTAGCAAAACCAAAGTTTATTCAGCTATAGTTTCCACCAGTTGTTAGAAAACCTACTTTTAGAAAGTTACAGAGTTTTTAGAGGGAAGAGGCCTTGGAGGGTTAAAGAGAATATATAATTTCCATTATTTAAAAATTAAGACAAAACTAAAAAGTTTTGAAAAGTATAATAAACAGAAACATCACTCAACTTTGTTTCAACTAGGGCCTTCACAGGCTCTCAGAGGTTTTAACTCACTCATCCATATCAGGACATGTGTGACTCTCTGGTCCAAAGTGCTGGTTTCTTAAGGTTCTACAATCTTATGACCCTAAAATTTCCACATAAATGCCCATGGGTCAGGCAGGTAACATATGAGTTGAGATGGCCAGGTTAAGGATTTTTTTTCTTTAAAGTGAATCCTTAGCCATTTTTTAACTTCAAATTTGGTATTCTACTTTGCCTCTTATGGGAGACAAAAATGAATGGTCACAAGAACTGACAAATGACAGTGTTATGGAACCCAGAGAGTAGTGAGGAGAGTGGTAAACAGAGCAGAGGAAATGCCAAAAAGTGTGACTTAATGAAATCTGATTTTCAACGTAGGCTATTCACTACATGAACAAACAGGTAAATACTAAACCACCGCCTTGTGGGCCATTACAAATGTGGCCAATTGAACATACGTATGGATTAAATAGGGTTCACGGCTGCTAATTCTCAAGTCGCCTGTGTTTTATTAGGGCCAACACTACTAGTTTGCTAGTAATACTTCAGTGAGTATTCCACTTATCACAACCCATAACATACTTGCTGAGTTCTTTTTCACTCTGTGCTGTGCTATGACTTCCTGACTCTTCACCCAGTTGTCACAACCCCAAGAAAAAGGTAGACACTTATCCTCATCCTGCAGATGATGAAATAAAGCTCACAGATGCCAAACAGCATGTCCTAACCTACAGAAACATTTTGTTTTTCTTACAGAATTGAGTCTAGAAACATTTACATGGAAATATTTATAATACTATGCTGAGTGAAAAAATTAGGCTATAAAAAGATGTATAATTTTAAGTGTTATATTTTAATTACTGTATATTATTCCACCATGAAGATATGCTGCAAAATAATTTCTACTACTGAACATTTGAACCACTATTAAAATCATGTAGGAAAAGTAGTTTTTAAAAAATTGATTTAAAATCATTGAGAGCCTTTATGTCATTCATCCATATTATATTTGTCCTCAAAGGGGAATGTTAGCTCCACAATGTATCTCTGCGAAGCAAGATTTATCATAGATAATCAAAGAAAATAAAAAAAAAAACCCGCAAGGCTTGAGCTTTAAGAAGACTCTTGGCTTAACTATCTACCTTTTTTTCCTTCTTGTACTGGGGACAAAGCTAGTGTCTTTGCATTGAGTTACATCCCCAGCCATTTTTTTCAGTGTTTTGAGACAGGACCTCACAAAGTTGCCCAGTCTTGGCTGGAACCTGCGACTCTTGTGCCTCAGCCTCCCAGCATATAGATGGTGCCTTGTGCTTTGCACACTTTTTTAAGAGGTTTAAATCAACAGTGAGGTTGCCAACTACATCCTCAGTCTCTTGAGCTTTGGGTTGAAAGCAAGCTGGCTTCCTTCAAAACCCAAGTCTGGGGAACTGCAGTAGGGACTGTAGCAATCTTCGCTAGATATTTTAGACTTTATTGAGATTTATGAACTGAGTTTCGAGCACTATTGGCAGGATCTACTTGTGAGCCCTCTTGTTACCTTACAGATGATTTAAAAAAAAAAAAAAGAAGAAGAAGCTCTGATCTCTTCTGTTTTCTAGTGATCATAGCAGTATCCTAAATTCCAGTTTCAAAACAGCTGCCAGGCTGCAGACACAGACACTTTAGGGGAAAGGGACTTGCTTGATGACACATTTCGAAAATATGTAATCATGAACATTCAAACGTGAACACTTTGCAGAAAAAGTGGGTGTTCTTAATCACACTGGATGACAGGCTTATTTACCAAGGCCATCCTTGGTAAAATGGGACACAGGGACTGCTACTGTGACAACCACTGCAGGAACTGGAGATGCTGGACACGGAAGTCGGGAATCTGGGCTGGAGGACATGAAATTATCCCATGAAGAACTGTTCTGATGAGTTTGATTTTAACACTTAAAGAGTGACCATGCTGTAAAGGCTTCCTAGTCTCTAAGCGGCCAGGAGCTTGGCTGTTAAGACAATTCTGGGTTCAAACACCAGATGATACCAACTAGCTGTGTGGCTCTAGGCAAGTTTTTCAACTTTATTTGTAAGGTATAGCCTGGTAAATGACTGAGGTAGAATGTGAAAGCAGGAGGCCCAGAACAGGGGCTCAATTAATGTCAGCATGTGCACTGCAACTATTGCTGGCAATATGCTAGTGTAGGAGCAGACAGCCCCGCACCCCAGTCTGGGGTATTATAGGATGGTTTAGGGGTTAACTGAAAGGATGGCTACAGCCAACACTTAAAAAAAAAAAAATAATTCGACTTAGAGAAAGAAAAAAATCAATTTGTAGGGGTCCCCTCCCCCTTGCCCCGGTTGGAGAAAAGGTGATTTAATGTAAAAATCTTAAGTATATTCTTTATTATATATATTTTAATATTTAATATTCACCATAAAATCTGGTTACTTCCATCGTGAAAAATGCTTGCTTTCAACTCTACAAAAAATATGACATTCTAGCAATAAATTTTAAAAGGGTGTATTGCTTGATTTTCAGACTCCATTTCTAGACTAGAATTTGAAAAGTAAATTTTCATGACTCAGTATGTGAAGCCTTTTCATGTTGATTAAAAAAAACTATTATCTTAAAAATCATCATAAATTGCTGAAAATGAGATTTTTAATTTTTTTTGGTACTTGAACTTAGGACCTTGTGCTTGCCAAGCAGGCACTTCTGCCACTGAGCTATATCCCCAGCCCAAAGAGATTTTAAATGTACTATTAGTAAGGCAATTTCCACAAAATGTGTACTTCAGGTTAACTTTTAATTGCAGTAAATTTAAAAAATGAAAAATAATCCATATGCTTTTTGGGGTACTAGGGATTAAAACCAGCACCTCATGCATGCTAGGCAAGTGCTGTATTACTGAACTACATCCTCAGCCCTTATTTTGCGATTGCGTCTTGCTGATTTGCCCAGGTTGACTGTGAACTTGCAGTCCTCCTGCGTCAGCCTCCAGAGTAGCTGGGATTACACATGTGTACCACTGCACCCATCTTAAGACAGACTTTTAAAGTATTACAAGTTTTTTCTTAAAGACAAAAAACTTTTTTTGAGCAAATAAATAATTTCTGATACTAAACATTCATCTTGATGCACAAATTTATAAATTACTTTTAATGTTCTTCACTTCTTACATTCCAGCATTGCAGTTCTCAGAGCTTCCTTCTGTAGTTCCTAAACTTTGGCTACGAGAGTCACCTTGGGGATGTTTGTAAAAATGCCACTGTTCAGGCCACAACACAGGAACTGATGCCCGAGGTGAGAACTGGGCACCCGTGTCTTGAAGCTCCCTCACCTCATTCCAGTGTGCTGCAGTTTGGGAAACACTGACTTATTTCACAACTCATTATCGGACTAAAGATGATCAGCAAGTGAAATTTACTAGTCCCAATCCATCAGACCATCTAGTGGTGTTCAGCTAAATGAGGAAAGGAGAAACAAGAGACTGGGTTGCTAAGAGTTGTTTGCTCTCCACCACCCGGACGTGCACAACCACATCTTTTTTAAAGGGGAAATGTTTGGAGTATCGATCAAACACACAGGAAAAAATGGAAGTAGAAGTGAACATTTATCTCTTGAGATAACCTCCTGGGTAGACAGTCTTTATAATGTCTGAATACTTATGATCTGGTTGAAACTTACAAGATAGCTACAATTCTAAATTTTTAAGCTTATATAAAATTCATTGGGGAAGATAAAAAGTTTTCACAGGGTTGGTTTTGTTGCTACTCAGTCAATGGTACCATTTTGAACGGTCTTTTATAACTGCTAAAAGTGCTTTTACATTTTTGAGTTCAGTGAAACATCTAAGTCTGGGCAGGAATTGTAACATGCATATTCCTGTTCAGGAAAGTTAGAGCTCAAGGTGTTGAAAGTTGATACTAGGCAGAATTGGGACCAGAAGCAGGTCTGCTGACTGCTGGGTAAACGCTCGTCTCATAGATTATGACTGCCTCTTCGCAAACCTCCTGAGAACCGCTGCGCCTCAGCCCTTGCCTCCGTGGTTTTCCTCTGAAATGTGCGCTCCCCCTTCTCACTGGTTGCTTGTATTAAAGTGGTGGTGGGGTTCCATGTGCTGTGAAGAGATCTAAATCACAGGAGCCAAGAAGACGCAGAGCCCAGGGAGGACTTTACAGAAGAGGGAAGGACACATGAACACACAGCAGCAGACGAGACGGGCAGGTGACTAAGAGCGGAAAGTTCTTAAGGAGCAAATAAAGAACTTCTAAAACTTTGAGGTTTACCCACCTATTTTTTTCTGAGGGGAATGCCGATGTGGGACAAGGGGTGATTTAGAGACTGGTTATGAGATGGAATGGAGATGAGAGAGCCAGTAGGCAGGGCGGGATGTGGAGAAGAGTTAAGTGTGTGAGATAATGCAATAGCAACGAAAACAAAGATAAGGATGAAAGCTTAAAATCAAAGAAATATTTGTACAAAATAGTTATTACAGTTGACAGTATGGTATTGTCAACTTACGCAGTTGATGGTTGTTTTTAAGTAGGATGACAGATTTAATTAGGTGATCCTTAATTGATTAAATGACTGGATTCAGTATCAGCCTGGTGGTGGTTTTCAAAAATGAGGCAGGCAAAGAGTTGTTCACAGATCTCTAGTTCGTATCTTTCAGTTTTACCACAAAAAGTTGTAGTAAAGTAAAACAAAAACCCTTCATCACCCTGGACAGCATTAAGGATAAGCTGCAGAATAAATTAGACAAAATCAGGCATCAAAGTGGTGTGAATTGGTAGTTTAATAATGGACAGATGTAAAAGCCTGCTCTTCAGGACCAGCGCCCAGTAACAAAATGACAAGATGAAATAGTTACCAACACTAAAAATGCTATAGATTTTTCTGGCCCCAGAATGGTAAAGGTGGGTTCATGTCAGGCAAACCAGGTCTAGAATCCTAGCTTTGAGGGAACTATAAATGCAAAGAGGAATGGCCTTGAGAAGAATAAAAGACAATAAAAGGTAAGCCTGAGCATTAGGGAGGGAAGCCAGGAGTGAGTGTGCATTCTGTCACCAGCAAGACTGTGAGCCTACTTCAAAGCAGAGAACAGGCATGCAGTCGAAGGTTTAGGCACTGAAGTAACATCAAGGGCGAGGTACAGCTGTCAGGCCAATGACAAGAAGAGGGAGCCAAGTGCCTTGGTTAAGACGGAGTCCTTAAAGGTCAGCAGGCTAAGAAAGACTAGGGAGTCAAGACTCTGGTAGTCCCGCCTAGCATTAGGAGGAAGACTGGCAGGAATAGTGTTTACAAAGTGGATAGAAAAGAGTCTGGAGGAGACACCGACCATGACCTTGGAGACTAAAAGTCCAGAAATGGCCATATTTTATTTGTAACCAATTGACTGAATTTCAGAATAAAAGTGAGGGTTACTGTCATCCATGTGGAAATACAGGCCACGGCAAGTGAGGAAAAATGGGAGATTAAACATGGTGCTAGCCCTGAGTCATTTGGATGAGTCGACCACAGGAAAAATAAGGGCCCATATGACTCGTTAGAAATGGGCTAGAAAAGACGCAGAAAGAGTTGAGCTGGAGTAGAACAAGTCTGAAAACGTTGGTTCCTAACGCGTTTCCTAGTTTCCAATCTATCCTGTGGACAAAGCAGCCAATGGTTCTCTCAAAAGCTGGGCTCTGCTGGTCCCCTGCAATCCTCCCTTGGCTTCCCGCCTCACCCGGCAGAAGAGCCAAGGCTTGTAACTAGGTTAGTCTCCTGTTACCTAACAGTATCTCCTACCACTCTCCTGATGGTTCATTTCACTCCACCTGCCCTGGCCACTGTTTCTTTCTGTTCCTCAAACCTGCCAAACAGCAGCTACTGGGTCTTCAGAGTGCCAAGAATTTGGCTTCCTACAGGTCTCTGCTCCAATGTTACCTTATCTAGCAGGGTCTCTGCTCCAATGTTACCTTATCTAGCAGGCTGCATCATGTCCTGCCACCTATCAAAGGTCTGCCTCTTCCACCCAGTGGAACAGAAAACTCCCCAAGAAGATGGACCTTGTTTGGTTCTCCTCAGAGTTTAGTGCAGCACGAATCCTCACGCCATGTACTGATCTGAAGGAACTGTTGGACAAACGAATAGAGAGAAATACAAAAAGATATGTACACACTAAACAGGTAATTTGGGGGCACAAAAATGGGGGACACCAGTGTAGTGTCCTAAATGTTGAAAAGGTTCCAAGCTCCAGGGACTTGTGTGGCTTTACTGTCACAATTCAGTCTTCGGCTTATGTACCTCAGAGGTTGAGCTTACCTCAGCAGAAAATGAATTATCTAAAGATTTCAGATACACTACCAAATTACCCTTCTTGGAAAGCAGAGTTACATTTAAAAGTTTACAGTACTAAATAAATTAAAGATGCTAATTTGGATTTCTTAACTTCAGATACCACAGGTCTCCCTGTGCTCCCCTTCTTTCCTGCCTACAATTCTCGGTCTAGTAAGATATGCCTTAGATGAATGAAATACTTGATTTCAAAATCAGCCTTAGAGAAAGTTTTAAAACATCGTACCTTTAAAGTACCTTATGACCATAAAGTCAGGAAGCATCTCATTTTTATAGACTAAGGGAGGACAGACTATCCACGAACCATAAACCACATTAATATAAAGTGGTATTAAGATGATAGTGAAAAATGGTTGTAATTTTCTTCTCTTTAAAAATGGACCACTTAAAATCCAATGTGCAAGAGTCACGCCCTTGGGCTAAATATTAAACCATTAAGAATTTTCATCAAGGAAAATACTGAAGGACAAAATATTCATTAAAAAAAAGTATCCTGTCTTAAAGTTTAACACAGTATTCTTTATTGCTAAGGAAAGGCCTAAATTCCACAAACTTCAAAAATCAAAAAAAGACTATCTTATTAATGTTATAAATTTATTTTTACTCTGAGTTAAGAAAATGAAGCAAAGACCTGTTAATGTTATTATCTATCAAACTTCAAACACACTCATCTTAAAATCACCAAACCATGAAATTCTCTATTAAGGTGCTCTTAAAAACACGATCCAGCTGAGTTTATCTTGGACTCTTAAACTTGGGGGGATCTGTTGAAAAGCTTAGATTATACACATTTTAACTGGCAATTTATCCTCAGTTGTACAAGCTATCCTCCAGGAAGAGTATGAGGATTCTTAGGAACATCTCTGAAACATCTGCTATCAGAAAAGAAGAGCAGCAAAAGGAATATTCAAAAATTAAATATAAAACTTTGGGTTCTGGGCCCTGACACAGGTTAACAAGGTGCTAGAACAATCCAGGGGCTACAGCTGGACTTGAGAAGGTTGCCTCAAGAGTGCGAACCCCAGCTCTAACACCAGCCATGAGACTCACAGAAGTATGCTAAATTCTCTAAGGCTCAGCCTCCCCATCCATAAGATGGTAGTAGTTCACAGGGCTATCTGCATAATCCATGTAAAATGCTAAGTGTACGGCAAGCACTTTGTTAATATTGACTTAAAGTTTGCGACAAT
Organism: Dasyprocta punctata; assembly: GCA_004363535.1. Lineage (NCBI taxonomy): Eukaryota > Metazoa > Chordata > Mammalia > Rodentia > Dasyproctidae > Dasyprocta > Dasyprocta punctata. Next base: position 54,233 of record RJWM01009991.1, on the reverse strand, counting down.
TACTCTTTTCTTTTAATAGCTAGTGATCTGCAAGCTAATTTGAAACACAGGGTCCTTGAAACTATGATTTAAACTGAAACACTCAGTCCTACACTGAACTCAAGACCTGTGTGTTAGTGACTGGGAATTAGTGCTGATCACACGATAGCTATACTGCCAGAGATGGATACTGTATAAGCATACATACACAATTTTTAAAATCCTTGTTTCATAGACATTAATACTGTATTTTTAAATAATGATACCTTCAACTCAAAAGAATATATATTTAACATATCACCCAGAAGATGAAATATCTTTTAACAATTAGGCGATAACAAGGAAATGGTTCCTACAATAAAAAGCATAAATGCAAACCCCCAATCAAGAATTTAAGTGGCAAAATTAGCCTGTTGACAAGCAAATTATTTGGATAAAGACCATTTCCTTTTGACTCACACCAACAAGCACTGTAGGAATACAACCACCAACTTTATCACATGAAGCATTCTTTGTGAAATATACGTTAAGTCTCTAAGGTTATTTTTCAGAGATTACTTTGAGCAAGGGAATACTTATGCTACTAGTTTTTTTTGTTTTGGGGGGTCAACAAATGAGTGTAAGAACCCTGAAAAGATAAAGGCTGATATAACTTTTGGGTTTAAGAGACTGAAGAGTAGCACAGGTTACAGGAAGAAGACAGGTGCAGTGAGACACAAGTTCTCTTAAAGGCCTGGGAAGGAAAAATGTCAATAGACAAACGCTTAAACTCCCCTCTCTTATTCTGTTAGTTTTACAAAGAAAATATAATTCAAAATTCAGTTCTAATACATCATACATTTACAAAACCCAATTTCACAAGATGGAAAATATTGTTCATGTCATCAATACGATATTTAAATATTCAATAATTTGCTAATAATTTATGCTATTGAAAATATGATATTCATACCATTTAAAGTTCATTCAGCATTTCAACAAAATTGTTAATTTATATTAATAATTTATTATAAAACCAACTAAGGGAAATTTTATTACTTTTACCACAGAGTTCAGATAATCGCTATTGACAATTTTGGATTATTTAATGCAAAATAAACTCTTATCGTCAATGTCAAAAACTAATCTGTTCTGCAACCAAAGCATCATGCTCCCCCAGACTGCAGAATTAATCTACTGTGCCAGAAGGACTGAAGCTGTGGGCAGAAGAGTAGGCACAATGTACCAACTTTCATCAGAGGCAGGACCATGCATATTAGAACACTGATTCATGGTAACACAATCGTAACATTTCAAGCACATTATAGAGTTTTCATCAATTAGATTTTTAAAAATCTCAAGTAGAAAAAAAGTAATTTCAAAATATGGTGTTCAAGTAAATTTCATTATTCAAAAAGTTCAGTCCCCATTCAGAAACAGATAAACAGTATATTTATTAAATGAGTTAAGACAAATAAACTTTACAAATAGACAAATAATAAAAGGCTCAGTGGCTAAAATAGATGGTAAGCATCATTGAAAGAAATCAACACCATCACGGTATCTCAGTTGGCTTACACGTGTAAAAAGAAATTTTCAGAGAGCAATTTCACAGAAATGAAGCCAGTTTTTTTTCTTATTAACAAATCACCATTTCTTGGTTCAAAACTGACATCTGTTATGAAAATTACCATATCACATATTTGTAAGGTGACAAGGAGTAACTCATCTTCAAAGTGCAAGTCTATTTACAACCACAAAAAAGGCAATGATGAAGAGAAAAGGATTTTTAAAAAATATACAAAGATTAAAAACATTTGGGGTGCAAAATTAAACAATTTTTTGGTTTGAGGATAAAAGAGAAAAAGTGATTGAATTATAGATGCTGCTTTCAGCTATACATACTGTATAATGGGATCCAAGATCTTTAACAGCTTGCTTGCATTTTTTTCTACTTACATAATGCTCTGGAAATTTGTGGTAGAAATTACAGTGTCTCAAAGAGAAAATACACACTAAGCATGTCTTGCTACTACTTTATGGATGTCATAAGATCTGTTTATGGATTAGAGTTGGTGTAAAAAGCCATTGCCTTGAGTTGAAAATGAATACTGTAAAAGCTCAATACAAATCCTCCAAAGCACATGCACTTCTAAATCTTTTGGTAATTACATTCATATTTAAGCATAACCAAAATAAAAAAGAAGACTTAAAATATTTCCCTTTTCTCTATTCCCTATGCCTTGTAGGCTTCTCCAGTTGATAGGGTCAATTTTTAAGAGTTGAAAGGGTTCTTCAAGAAATTCTAGTCCACCACCCTCATTTTGGGTAAACAATTTTCCCAAGATCATGCAGCAACGTTAATGGCAAAACCAAGATTAGAAGCCAGGACTTGACTCCTAGTCTAAATATGCTTCCCAGCATATCATGCTACCTCTTTTTACAGTATAAGTTGCTATAATACCTGATGAGTAAATGTACAATAACAAATGCTGACAGAGCCAATGTGTTTCTAAGACTTGCAGAGGATTACCACAAAGAATTGATGGAGAGAAAAAGATCTCCCCCACCCACCAAAAATATCAAGCACCATCAACTAAATGTTTCTTTGCTGGGTCAGCACTCTCAGATGTAGTAGTCCCTGTAAACTTATGTCAGCCTGAGGACTGTTTATCTGGTGAAATCTGGGCTGCTAACACAATGCCAGTTTTAAAGGGTGAAAAAACAGAAGGCAAACAAAGAAAGAAGGTAGACAGGAAAGAAAAAGAGCTAAAGAATCCAACTGGTTTACAATGGGCATTCCAGCATGTGATTATTACATCTAAATATATCTTGAGAAGCTTTTCCAAATCTTCATATAAGCTCATTTTATCTAACCTGTTATTTGGCCACTTAAAAATTAAAATTATTGAAGACAATAGTAGTCATTATTTTTTTTTTAAACTTTTGAGACTATTTTAGACAAACTGAATTGCATGAAGAGTAAATTAAATGGCAAAATTGTGATAATTCTCTCAATCTGCGTCTATTAGATTATCACCAAGGAATTAAAGTGCTACTTCATGGGGCTGTTACCATCTTGAAATTTATTCCAATTGTGGTTAAAGAGGACAGACTGATGCAGAATTGAGGAAAGAAGCTGAAATGCCTTTTAAAAAAACATTGCTATGTATTTATTTAATAAAAGGGCATATTTATTTATGTTTACAAACAAGTTTCAAAAACAAAAGGAAAACATGTATGCTTCTACTTATTAACCTTTTTCAAAATGCCAACAGCCCTCATGCTGTATGAAGGTCTCTTAAGGATTAGAAAAATCAATACAGTTCACTCACAGTTCACCAAGACATCACTGAACTAACAAAGTTAGACAAAAACAAAAAGGACTGAAATTCTCTTGTAGTTTGGTAGTTTGATTTAATTTGATTAGCCTGAAATAACAAAAGCATTTCAAGCATCTTTCATTATGTAGTTGATGTCCTGCATTAAACAATCTACTAAATTCTGAACAAAGGTTATTAGCAAGTTTTCAAAAATTTTAAAAATTAAACAGTTGTTTCAAAACCATTAAGTAGTAAATGTATTTAAGAAACTAATCAGGACAGATGCCATAACTTCATTAGAACACCACTGCTCATGTTTTTTTGTTTTGTTTTGTTTTTTCTTTTTTTAAACAAAGCATTAGTGTTATCTATTTGGCTATTAGTATTAGCAATTTATCTACAATATTTAACAAGGTAAATTGTAGGCAAAAATTTAGTACAGTTTCAATAGAAACACCCTTTTTTTTTTCCTGAAAATACAGCAGTATTTGAAGGACTAATTTTTCTGTGCATCAGTTATAAGGAAGCTTCCCATCTATGAACAGGAACAAAAAAAGTATCTACAAACCTTTGTAAACAGATCTTTATCATTTATAAACATAAATAATCCAAATTATTAACAGCCAACAGCAGAAAGTAAAGATTCAATTCAATGATCCAGGGCTCTTTGTCTCGCCCAGCTCGACTCCTCCCTCTCTCCCATCAAGGACTGAGATTAACTAAAGCTCTGCTAATACACTGTTGAGGACCATTCTTGGGCACTACTGATGATCCGTGGGTCACTTACACCGAGTTACTGTTTATCTGTCAGTTCATTTCTCCCACCCCCCAAAAAGCACCCTCAGTCTGGCAGAAAGCTTTGCTTTTTTTTTTTAAAAAAATAAATCTACATTCGTACAAGTGTGTCTTCTGTTGAAGTCCAAAGACAAGAATACTATCTTGTCTGTCACAATATGTGAAAAGACCCAGTTTCAATTTGTTTCTTTACAATGCAGCTAGTGTGTTAACATTCAGCTTACAATCAGAGTGATGTTTCCAAACTATGTAGTGGGCTTCCTGGGGATGAAGAGGTAGCAGACTTGTTCATTTCTATTGTAAGGTGAATTCCGCTGTCAACAGCATTGTTATTTTTGTTGGGAGAGGGTGGAGGACTGGAGTTACGTTTTGTAGGAGCATCATCTTCTGCATCAGTGTCATCAATAAGGGGGATATGAGGTTCTGAATCTTCTATCCTAAACTCAGGATGTGTCATAAAGTTGTGAATCGAACTTCTTGATTCTGGTTTTTCTAACCCTTCATATAAAGAACTACGAAACGCATTCACCACTCGAATCTGTAAACATCAGAAAACACAGAAAGATGTCAGTACACTATTAAGTTAAAACTGGCTCACTTATGAGTTTGAATCCACAAACAGCTAGGTATGAGTGAATCATATTTGCATGTAATGCAGTGGAACTTGCAATACACTGTAAAAAAATGAATATTTTAGTAGGACACTACAGAACGACAAAACCACATACTCTAAGAATTAGGAGGTATAGGTTTAAAGTAACACTAAGAAAACCTCATTGTTACTGGCTAAAAATTTAATAGCCATTTTATAGGATATTTTCCCCTAAGAAAACAAAAACGAACAGAAAACAAACAAAAAATTAACCATAGACAAGCTTAGCTGATTTCTTTGTAAATTAAAAAGAATGTATTTTTGAAAACAATTCAAATAAGTTAAAAGTCAAGCACAAAGGGATACTATTCATCATGCTAGGAATTAGGGTGTCACCAACTATGAAAAAGCCAAGCAAATATAAGCTGAATGCCACAATGAACTCACATCTACCCCACTACTCCCTTAATTAAAAAATACAAAGGCAAAACCCAAATAAATATCTATAAAATGCCATTAAACAGCTATAAATATTTGAGTATATGCCATTTTTCTATAAAGCGTTAGTGTCTTCCTCTAAGTAGATTACAACTTAATCACTATAGTCCCCTGAGAAGAACAGAATCAAAATAAAAATAAATTCTCTGCAATTCTTGAATGAAAAATTTCTTAAGAAGGTATAAAGTTTTAAAGCTTTCTGGTATTTTCATCTCTAAACACACAGCCCAACAATTTACCTTTCTGCTTAGAGATCTTCTAAATGAAAGGAGGTTAACGGGCAATCAACTCAAAAACATTACTGTGGTGCTGACATTAGATCTTAGTAGTCCAGTTGTCATTCAGGAAAAAAAAAAAAATCCAAATAGTTGAGCTTTTCTTATACACCAATTTAAATACAATATTCGCTTTTAATTCTAATGAACTGTTTAATAATGAAGGCATCACTGACACAAAAAAATATGCAAAGCAACCGACACTTCGACATGCAAGGAAAAAAAGATGCGGTCACCAAAACCATCTCGTGATAATGAATAAATTTCTTCAAATGGACACTGAATATATTTTTAAAATGTAATGTTGAGTTAGGGCTACGTGTCCACTTCTAATCATTAATCAATACCTTACTGTTGCTTGAATTTGTCTCTTTTGATTTACCAAGCCCCGTCTGTAAGCTGCTTTAGTTTATATTAACTTAGCCCTATATACAGACAGCATAGCGTATTGGAGTAAGAAAGAGAAAGGAAAATGGGTTACAGCTCTGCCACTGAACTAGCTGAAGAACCTGGTTAGATGGGTTTTCTCAGGGACGAAATGGGAAATAAGAATGGTAATCAACCCTTCCTGGGGTTGTTATGGAAGATTAGTTATTACGCTAAAGTACAGTCAGAAAAGTGCTAGCACAGAAGTATCAATCCCAGGGCTTCCCAAACTCTAACATGCATATGCACTGGGGATCTTATTAAAGTGCAGACTCTGATTCAGCAGGAGCCTGAGAGCTTGCATCTCTAACAACTTTCCAAGTGATGCTGGTGCTGCTGGCCTCATCTACACATGGAACAGTAAGCAGCATACTTCCACTGTCTTGCTTCTTTATCATGTGCTATTTTTTAATCTTGTTCTATTTGTGTTTGTACTATGTTCTCTTAATATGATACACTAATAGCAGCAAATACACTTTCAACTTAATGCCCTTCTCTTCCCCCTTTATTAAGATACAAAGTGCTTAACACACAGAATATAAACGATGCTTGCTAACTATTGTTAAAATCATTCATTTAATGTTTTATTGTGAAATCTTACAATTTACATTTTATACTTGTGATACTTTAGTAAGTAACCTAGCTGTTTCATATTTTAGAAGGAAGATATAATATCATTAAAAAAAATCTGCTGGTGTCAGTAGTCAGCTGGGATGAAAGAAAACAAATTAGAGGATCCACTAGCAAACTTAATGGGTAATAAGAACTGTTCAAGATGACCCTAAAGTTGTTGGAAACTTGAATAAGGTGAAGGTACTGCTGTTAATCATGACAGAAATGGTTTTCCTCCTCCCCACCACGTAAACCACTCCACAGGGGTATATAAACCCATTCTTTGAACATATTAAATTTGGAAAAAACCTAGAATTCAAAACAAATGTATGGGCTTTAGATGAGAGTTGTGAGTTCACAAAGCTGTAAATGGGGCACAATATAAAGAATGGACAGGTAAGAGCAAGATGTGTATGTGCATACCACATAATTAAACACGTACTGTGGTAGGTATTTTGTTAACAGTGGCATAAAGCTGCTAACAAATCAAACTTACTTATGCTTGCTTTGCCCTTACCAACTACATGTAAAATTATTATAGCTACTCTGAGAAAAAGAATTGTGCATGATATTTTGCGTTGGTAGGAACTAAATTAATACCACAAAGAATCCAAAGTAACTATAAATCTCAGAAGTAATCCTAACTTCCCATTTTGACCAACTAAGCCTCATTACTTATGTAGTCTTTTAATTCAATTCCTATTTAATATCTACTGGGACCTAGATGCACAAGATTATACCTTCTAAAATTATAAGAAAAATTCAATTAATTCTGATGCTCAGAAAAATTTTAATCAAGTGAATTATTCAACAAGCAAACAGAAGAAAGTAGTACATAAAGTACATGATAAAAAAATGGATTACCTAAGAAACTGCCCAAAGAGCAAAAGTAACTGGGAAAGGGGAAAGGAGGACAGAAGGGAAAAGGAAAAAGACATAAATCTGTGTATATGTATAATAGCTAAAATAGCTATACTACTAAATGTGTTAGTTATTGAAAAAGAACAGTTAACAGTCATATGATTAGATCAATTTTACATGTCTGTATCTGTTAATCTAAACAACTGTGTTGAAAGTAATGATATGCAATATTACAACCATTGTCAAATTCTTATCATCTTGTTTTGTAAATCTATAATGTTACTGTTTTGGATTTGCTGTTGTCATTTGTCTCTTTTGCTTTTTGTCTTTCTTTTCCGTGTCTTTTTTCTCTTAAATAAAAAAAAAAAATGGATTACCATAAGTTTTAAGAAATTTTAAAAATGATAATAAAAGTATACAATGTATTAAATATAAGTAACAAATCAAAAAATCAGACCAAACCACCTGTTTTTCTAAATGCCTTCCTAAATCTCTCAAGCAACTATATCATTGCCCAGAACGTGGCACTTCAGGAGACAGCTCTAAGAAACAGCATCTTATAACCAGGAGCCAACACCTCGTCTTCTGCAACACACTGCCCACAGTTCTAAGGTGCAGCACACTCTGTCATCAGAAGCCAGGGTATCTTATCTTCCACAACAGACTGTCCATTTCTAAAATTTGCATTCGTCATTATTTTTACTACATGGACTAATCTAGAACATTAAAATGCTACAGTAAAAGATACTTTTCAACAAAAAAGAAAATTCTAGGCTGTTCTCCAAATTACAAAATTGGCCATTTAAAATCCTACTGAAATAAAAATGAATATATACCACCCACACGATAAACTTGTCAAAAAAGTTTAACATGAAGCAAATCACTAGGAAATAATAATCCGGAATGTAAAGCACTTCATAACACAACTGGCTGAGTCTTTAGAAAAAGTTCACGCCATTAAGAAAAAAAAAAGGCAGGAAACAGATCCAGGTTAGAGACTAAAGAACAGTAATATACACTGCTGCTGATTCTTCTGCAGATCCTGCATCAAAAAGCTACAAAAGATGTTGAGAAAATGAGGAAATCTGAGTATGGACTGATTATAACATGGTATTAGTGTTAAATTATTTTAAACATGTTAATACAGTATGTATTACAAGATGTATTAATTTTTTTTAAACTCAACTACAGGTTTAAAAATTTTCAAATTTATTATTTGGGGCAGGGAAGGGAAGTCTTTTAGGATAAAGTCCTAGTTTGGCTCCTCACAGGACATGAACAGAGGATTACCTTTCATTCTACCTTCATCAACTTCTTGTAGTTTATTATTACTCTTTTACTATCAAGTGATTATCACTGAAGGTTGCTTTGTTCAATTAGCAAATTCTATTAAGGATCGACTTGAAATAAGTCATCTCCTTCACATAATTTTTCTTGAGTTCCCAGTATACCTTCAGAGCCCTGACATAATATTCTGTGCTACCCTACCACATAGAAATTTCCACTTATTTTTCTCACTTGACTGCAGGTTCTTCTAGAACAGCTCTGACACATAATACAATGCCTTCCGTAAATGTTTGTGGAATATTTACCATCCAGAGCTGGTTGATAAGCCCCAGAGACCCTGAGATAGTGTAAAACCCATAGATAGAGGGATAAAGGGATGCAAATGACATTTATTGTACCAAGCACAATGGCAGGCAATGTATATTTATCATTTCATTAATGTAGGTAATTTTAAAAAGGGAGATTCCTATTTGTTCATGTAAATGTAATATCCTAATGTTGTAAGGTCAGTGTGTTTTAGCGCACTTGTCTGCTCTTTGCTTTACACCACACTACTTCTAAGTATTAGCCAGGAGATTATTTAAATTCCAAGTCCGTGCTCACACCTGTGAAATGGGAATGGATCCTGTTTTGCCTGTTTTTACAACACTGGTAAAAATACCAAATAAAAATTACATGAGCAAACACTGAACAAACAGGCACTGAGCATATAGTCTGCACAGTGTTCTCCCTTAACTCATCCTCTCTCCAGCTTTATGTCAAGGCTCCTCCAGTCCTTAACTGGTTGAAAATTAAATGGAGAAGATATGCCTCTGCCCAACACAACCTTAAGAATTTCAGCAATTTCAGGAATGGAGGTGTGTTTATAGTTTTAATTCCTTTAACATACTGAAAATCCACATGAAATCAGAAGACCCTAATTTATAGTAAGATCACATAGTAGTAAGACTTTTAGGAGTTTGCTGTTTACTGAAAATCTGAAAGGAAATTTGTTACTCTACTCAATTAATGAACCTTTCCATACAGAATGGCTGAATAATTAATCAACTACATGCTTTTCGCATTTCTTTTAAGACAATGTTTCTTGTCTATAAAGCAACTTTAAACTGATTATACAAATGGGAAGGAACCCTAAATTATAAATACCATGAAAACGTATATAAAGCTTATATACAAAGCAAGGTAAACAAAATTTAGGTTAAGAAGGCAAACAACTGCTATATACTGAGAACTGTTCTTCACGTAACTAAGTTTCCAATCTGGACAAGATAAAAGTTGAAATGCTAAATTCCTTTTTCACTTCAAAAATGCAATTTCCTGATTCTGTTACATCAGTTTTAAATCACATGCTTCTAGGAACCATGCAGGATGGACATGTTTGAAGGCATATACTCAAAAATTCATAGTAGTTTCACAGATTCTAAGCTGTAATTTATTCCCCATAAAACTGTAAGAGGTAGCATAGACAAGCTCACAGATTTCATATCTAAACTTTGGTTGCAATTGTTCCACCGGTTATCTAGCCCTCTAAGAAATGAAACAACAACAACGACAACACTTTGAGGTCTCAATCCACTTTACGAAAAGAAAGCTTTATGAAAAGCCTGAACAATGAATTTAAACATTAAGGAGAAAATGAGAAACGTTAGGTGTGTGAAGTAGGAAATGTTAATTTCATGCACTTAGGAACACACACTCACACCCCACAGTAGTAGAAGCAGTAGAAGAGGAAAACACTACATGTGTAGGGGTAGAAATATTTGTTACATCATGATGCTGGCTGGCGATGGAGGGCTGCCGCCTTAGAGCCCCCTGAATGGAACTTCCACTCTGGAAAGCATTCACTACATCCATCTGCAAGGAATCAGAGATTGTGACAGCTTGCTCGGCAAGAGAGAGAGAACAAGAGAAAGGACCATTCCATCTATCAACATACAAAAAGTAAAGAAAAAGGCACTTTTTACAGAGCAGATAAATGGGTAAGAGTAGCATTTTGAGATGGGGGAAGAAAAAAAAAAAAGCAAGGAAAAAAGGAGCTTGGGGCATATATGACACATTCTTCCATAACCAGTTAAAAGTTTCACTCATTCCAGCCACCAGTAGTATTTTTCAAAAGAATAAATTTTGTGGGTTGGGGAGGCTAGAAAGGAAGTTAAGGAGCACACACAAACCTCCTCCCAGGTCAAAAAGCCCTTGCTCCCATCATCTCTCCTACCTCTCTACCAGGCCCATACCTGAGTTTGGATTCTGTTCAGACCTCTAAACCACAAGATCTGGCCACGCCGCAACTCCCTTTCAGCGTGATCAATCTCTTCAACATCCTCTGCTAATTCTTCTTCAGGTATTTCTTCCTTTTGTGTTCCATGACCAGCTTCTTTTAGGAACTTTAAACGGCTAGTTGGAATTGTTGAAATAAGCTACAACATACGGGAAATAACTTAGAACTAAATCATACCAAGTACAGTTAAATGGATCAATGTTATACCAAAGATACAAAAATTATAAGAATAGTCAACTATGTTTACCAATGAAGCAATGAAATCTGTTGATCAGACACTCTCTCCCAGAACCAAAAATATTCTTATTAGTTATACAAAAAGATTTAGGTTTGAAGGATAAAAAGATTTTTTGAATAGGAATTAACCTGATTGCATTTTTTCATATTTTAGTTTGGAAAATACTTGCAAGAGTAAAGTGTACAACCATGCTTCAAAACATACATTTACTTAAAATTGTTAACTATATTTACTTCAAACAAAATGAAAACACCAGGTGGTCTTACTGGATGCAAAACATATTTCATTAGTACTGTAAGAATTCAATGAGAAAAATACCAAAATCCAGAAATTCATTAAGGTTATACTAAGAAGTTTTATTGAATATATTTATTTGTATAAAATACAACTATGTAAAACTGAACTCATACTGATTAACAATGACACTAAATAGTAACTATGCCTCAGAAAACATAAAAGATACATGAATCTCTAACCAATATGTATTAGCTTTTAGTGTTAACAGCCACTCCCTATGCGAGTCAAATGTATCACGGAGAAAAAAGCATGTAGTCAGAAACAGAACAGCTTAGAAAACTTCTAGTACAACCACCTCATTTCACAGAGGCAAAAAAAGTTTGGAGATGTATGCAGTGACTAAGACTCCAGGTTTCTTGGCCATAAGAGTCAGTAGTGGTTTTTTTGTTTTGTTTTGTTTTTAATCAAGACATACTTAAAATCAACAGACAGTATCAACTTAAGCCTTTTGCTTTGTGTGTGTTGTACTGCATTTCCTCTTCCTGAAATTAGCCACAATTGTTGGAGGTTTTAAGTATGTACTGCCAATCAGAGAACATTATGCAATAATTAGACTGGTGGTCAAAAAAGAAGTGTGGACCAAGTAGGGATCCTACTTTAAAGAAGATCTGTGATAATAAAATGCTCAAAATAAATAAGAGGAACTTAGAACCTGGAAACACAAGAAAAAGGTAAGATAAAAAAAAACCAAAAAGCACAAACGAGCTAAATTTAAGTAAAAACTGAAAGCTTGGCTTGATTTACAGAATTAAATAATTTGTTTACATAAGTTATATAACACACAGTCCTGCATTTAGGAAAGCAATATAGATTCTCTATCAGCTTTATAGTAATGATAACAGGTTTACAATAAACAATGCACAAGTCATTACGATTCGTCCTTAAAAAAGAATGACATGCACTTGCAAGTAAACAGACTAACGATCAGCAGTATCCCATTCTTTAGGCATTGTATTTTATGAATATGCTGTTGAAGATACTCAGTCCAATCACTCTAAAATGTCATTTAGTGGCCCTATATTTCAGGTATCATTATTTTTACTTTATCCTAAAAATGTAAAAATAGAATAAAAGATATTCAATATCCCAACCAATTGTAAAAATATCACTTTTATTAACTGCTGCAAAATTTCTACAAAATTTTGTTCTACAGAAAGTTACAGATAGTACAATTACACACACACACACACAAACACACACACTTTCTAAATTCCTTTTGAAACATTATTTAGAATCAAGTAACAGAGCTCAGTGAAGAAAATACACACTAGAAATTTTCAAAGAAATCACCTCAGGTTTTAAGGAAAAATAATGAGATTTTTACCTGGCCCCAGAGTAATGTCCCCATTCCTAGGAATATTGACCACAGCCACTGTTCTACTGAAAGCTCTGAACAACTGAAAGGCTTTCCACCAAACTGCACAATTATTATCTGGAGGAACAAGTAAAAGTAAATTTATTTAAATCTTTTAAATTTTAAAATTCATATTCTTAATACGACCACTGTTTTAAATCTCAGCTGAAAATAAGACAACTGAAATACAAAGTCAAATCTTTGCCCAAACTTTCAAGTGCATATATTTTTCATGTTTAAATTATGCTTTCTAAATTAAAATAATTATCACAATCAAGAAGATTTTAATGCAATTTAACCCCAAGAATACTATAGTCTCCTGTAGTGTTTCATTATTTGAATAATTTATGTCTTTCACAAAACATAGCATACTTTTCGGAAAGACTGAATGTTATGTATGGAAAAATGGACAAAACATTCAACCCCTTTCCCTTCAAGATACCTATTCATTTCCTGTTAATATTTAGATGCTAGAGTAATGATGAATGGAAATCAACTTTTAAAGTTCTATGAAATATGGACCAATTCAGGTATGCCCCCTTTGAAGTTCGATTTCCCTTGCAGAAAGCAAAATCCAGTAATGTATATGAATAAACTGATAATATAGTACCTACACTTCTCTCATTATTCTAAATGTTCTAAAACAGTGTACATAAAAGTATTAAGAATTAAGTGACAAGAATATGCATCCTCCTCTTTGTCTAATAAGCCTCTCTTCACTGGCAGTGAGGTAGCTACCAAATTGAAATTAAAAAGACTAAGTTTGATAAATAACAGTGGTTAACATTTTCAAATTTTTAAAGTGAAAAATTCCATTCTTTGCATAGTATTTGTTAATTCCACTTTTTTAAAGTCAAGATTGTATGCTAAGTGATTTGACAGCTATTCATAGACATAAAACTGACAGAGTTTTCTTTTGCAAGCCAAGAAAATAATGAGGGTGAAAAAGTTCAGTATTTATTTATACAAGTGTTCTTAGTTTTTAAAAAATTTAAGTATCTTTTGTTGGTATAAAAGATGTGAAGTGTTAAGGTGCTAGGAACAAAAAAAAAAAATGATTATGTGAATGGATGATTTAGTTTCATAAAAAATAATTCTCATATTTAAATTTAAAGAAATAAAATTGTTTAGTTAATTATGGCACTGACTTCTAAGATCAAGAGACCAAGTCTCCACAGTCTTACCTTGGATCAATATGAAACTATACACATCATCAGGGTAAAAAATAGAAGTCTCCTCCCTCCCATAGTTACCCAGTAATCTCTGGAACAAGTACCTGTCTTCTCCTATTACCCACCTGTACCACAAAAGTGCCTAAAACAATTGAACAGAAGATGGCATTATTAAAGATTCCTTCAAACACATTTCTTTCACCATGGATTTTCCGGGCATTGATTTCATTGAACAGCTGCATCAGCACAAAGGTATTGAAAACAATAGTATAGTGCTCTGAAGGAGGAGCGTGCAGAGGAGCATTTCTTCCACTATCAATATCAAAAAACTTTTCTCCTGAAAGAATGAAACATTATTATTTTGTAATTATCACACAAAATAAATTTTAACATTTCAAGGAAATACACAATACTAAAACCTATGTAGTCTTTATTTGATCTGGAATAACAGCACAAAAAGAGGTAGAAAAGACTTGGTATTAATCTAATACAACTCTCTTGTTTTACAGATGAAGCTCCTCAAACTACGGTGACATACAAAGGATCTACCTAAGTCAGTGGCAGAGCTAAGAAGTCAAGACACACACACACACAAAAAAAAAAAAAAAAAAGAAAGAAGTTAAGACACTCTAGCCCCACTCCATTTATCACACTGCCCTCCTAAAATTTACTAAGCACCCACTGTGATAAATGGGGAGTCAAGAACAGAATCTAGGCTCTAAACATATTTGTGACCCTAAAGCATATTTGAATGGAGTTCGATTTCAATAGAATCAACTAAATCTTTATTAGACAATGAATTCTTACCAGCAAATAAGAGTGTAAAAACTACTACGAGTTGATAGAATGCATGACCCAAAATATTCTTCATCATTGTGCGTGAGATGAGAGGCTTATTTCTACCATACGGTTTCCGAAGCAGGAGAGACTCAGTGGGTGGTTCCGTTGCCAGAGCCAGGGAAGCGAGTGTGTCCATTATGAGGTTTACCCACAGCATCTGCACAGCCTTAAGTGGTGAATCCTAGAAAAGATACGTTTCCTAATGGATATTCACAACCATGCAGGGACCCAGCAATTCTTGGGATGTCTTAAGCATTTAAAAACTTAAGGAACAGAAAAAAACTGGTTATGTTGTTCTGTTAATTAACCTAAAATATTGCTTCATCTTAAATACCTAAGTACATTAAAAAGGCAAATTATAGACATTTTGGCTTTAAAATAAACACATTTTAATAAACAAATCTTCACCTACTTGAGTAATACAAGCGCCTGTGAAAGCAACAATCACTGCTACGACATTTACAGTAAGTTGGAACTGCAGAAATTTTGAGATGCTGTCATAGACATTTCGTCCCCACATAACTGCTTTAACAATGCTTGTAAAGTTGTCATCCGTGAGAATAATATCAGATGCTTCTTTAGCTACATCAGTTCCAGCAATACCCTGTGGAAAGAATTGTGAATCAGACTAAATATTTAAAATAGAACTTCTACATATTCAAAAGGATAACATACAATAGACAAAAAACTATTACATTGAAAACAGTGACAATTTATACTAAAGGAAGATAATTCAGTGATTTTAGGATGCCACTGAGAAAGACAGCCTGTTTTAGGACAATCAAATATAAAAAGTAAAGCATGAAAAATAGAAGTTCAAGCAGGGTCAAAAATAAAAGAATGAACAAAGGCATCACAGTTCCAAAAATACATGAAAAAGATTTCACAAAGACAAAATTACAGGTAAAGGAGAATTTGCAAGAAAAACTTAAATGCTGACAAGCAGATAACCAAATGTTAAATAACTCCACAGACCAACAAAAGCTGAATCCTAAGTGAATGTAGAGAAGAAGTCCTTTGTTTGGTTCTGCAGAACCTTTCTGTGAGGTTTAGGACTTTGCAGTACCAGACAGCATGAGACCATAATGTTAAGTGAAATAAATCAGACACACAGCTTAAATATCAGTTTCTTTTACATGAGTTCCTAATTGCCATACATTATCTTTAACATATTTAACACATCTAAGTGTAACAAATTTTCCTGACTAACCATTCCTTATAATTTACAAATGCGAATCTTATTATTCTTGTTTAAAATTCTTAATTTAAAAGGTAACTGCTGGGCGTGGTGGTGCATGCTTGTAATCCCAGCACTCGGGAAGCTGAGGCAGGAGCATTGTGGCGAGTTCCAGACCAGCCCGGGCTATGAAGTGAGCTCAAGGCCAGCTTGAACTGCATAGGAAGGCCCTGTTTCAAAAAGACCAAAAAACAGAAAGAAAGAACGAAAGAACGAAAGAAAGAACGAAAGAAAGAACGAAAGAAAGAACGAAAGAAAGAACGAAAGAAAGAACGAAAGAAAGAAAGAAAGAAAGAAAGCAAGCAAGCAAGCAAGCAAGCAAGCAAGCAAGCAAGCTTAAAAAATACACTTATTTTTAAAAAATAAATAAAAGGTAACTAATATACTGATTGGTATCCAAATCAAAATAGTTTTATAGTTGGGTTTGGAAAACTTTTAGATACAAAAAAGTTTAATGAGCTTCTTGGAGGAGTATGCCATGTGCATGCGTGTCCAAACATTCTACTTCATCAGAAGTCAAGCTTCAGTGGTTTCGAATCCAGGCTACTAAATATTTATTCTATTTTTGAAATGATTTTTTTTGATGAGTTATCATTTTAAAAAATAGTAGTACAATTGCTCCTAAATGCTTTAGTGCTTAAAAAAAAACCAAACCAGTTATTGTACTGTATTTTTCACTGCATGACTCTACTTAGCCATACTTATTTAAAAGTCTATCTGTCATACACTCAAGTTATGTGAAGAAAGCTTTCTTTGTTAAAATGCATTCTACTTAACTACCTTTCTGGTCACTGTCAACATGAAAGTGTCAATAAAAATTCTGCTAAATATTCAAGTGCAGCATGAATTCTTTGTTCCTAAAAGGGAATGATCCTGGAACACAAGGCAGAGCACTTAATTATTCCTTGTCCCTCTTCAGCTACTCTTCACAAGTCTTTAAAAGTTTATTCTAACATAGCTGCCTATTAAATCTGAGATAGGTCAGGGTTCAGCCTGGCCTTGAACTCACAGTGATCCTCCTATCTCAGCCTCTCAAGTGCTGGGATTATAGGTGTGCACCACCATGCACAGTCTTTTCTCTTCTTTAAAAATTAATACATACTAGTAATATGAAATGCTTTTGTTCAGCACATTTGTACAAGCCTGTAACATCAAGTATATTTTAATTTAAATATGTGGTACTGTTTTCAAGACTGCATCTTCCATAAGAAGTTTGTTAAAAGGTTCGGATGGGAGGACAGACATTTAAGCATTTTACAGAGTACAAAGTAAAAGCATATTATTACAACTGTCCAAAGAAACCACTGTTCCGCCACATTTCGTAAATAAACTAATCAGACTTATAAATCAGTTTAGGTGTACCGAAACTGATTTTGAACAACAGTGCTTAAAAATCAACAAAGATGTGGCCAACAATAACACAGTTACCAAATTACAACAAATACTTAAATAAGTAAGTTCCTACCATTGCAAATCCAACATCTGCTTTCTTTAGTGCTGGGCCATCATTTGTACCATCACCGGTTACAGCTACAACTTGGCGCTGTTCTGAGACAGTGCTGTCGATTATACCTTAAATAAAAGTAAATATTTGTGCTGCAAAGTATTTGTTTTACTTAATAAGGATTTCTACAGAATACCCCAACTAATCAGTTTTATAGATTCGAGGTTAAAAATAAGTTATAAAACAATCAGAATGGAAACTGCTTTAATACTGGGCAAAGATACATTGGGAACAGCATCCTCCTTGCATCACCTAAGATAAATACAATTCAGCCAAGATATAAAAAGCAAATGTATTTAGAATTTATTAGAAAAGATGATATCTTTGACTCAATCTAATATTCAGTATCTGTTACTATTTCAGGGAACAAACACATTTCTACACTAAGAAATTGTGAAATAACTGAAACATTTACTTACCTTTAACAAGTGTATGCTTGTCAGTAGGAGATGATCTTGCAAGTACTCGAAGCTTTGGCCAAATTTTGTCTATCCGCTCTTGTTCAATCTATAAATTTTTATCAAAGTTAAAATGTGCCCAAGTGTAATTCCACAACTCCAAATTAGTCATCAATCATTTTTATCTGTGGTCCTCAAAGTATGTTCAACAGAGCAACAACATCAGAACCTCCTGGGAACTTGTTAGAAACGTACACTATTGGGCAAGGCCCAGCATTATCTGATCACACACTCCAGGGCGGGCTCCAGCAATCTGAAGGTTAACCAGCTCCCCAGGTGACTCTCACAGATGCTTAGGGTTGAGAAATACTGCCATAGGCATCACTGTATGACTGAATTACATTTTAAAAAATACACTGCTTATGGAAATGAAAAGGTGTGATAGTTCCGCATGCTGAACCACACCAGCCTTTCCAAATTCATCTCCCATTACCCTCTTACAATAGGCTGCACTTAGGGAATTGGCTTAGAAGCACAGCAATTACTTTCATGGAGCATTCTAGCAAGATATGCACACTCCCTTGATGGCCAATTTCTTTATTATCAAACCCTTTTATCTCTTACAATGCTTGGCTTTTGAGATAAATATGGAACGCATTTACTCACAGATGGTTCCTAAGATACAGTGTATATTCAGTATGTATTTGTTGAATAGAACTCCTAATATACTAAAAACTTTAATTAAAAAATCAAAACAAAAATCCATACCTCTCCTTTTTCATTTCGTATTCTTCTGTTAAAATCTTTACCTTCTAGGCACAGAAAATCTTCCCCAGGATGTAAAATACCACACTTGGTAGCAATAGCCCGAGCAGTATTAATATTATCACCGGTGACCATTCGTACAGTAATTCCAGCCCTCTGACATTTCTTTATTGCATCTGGTACCTGGTTTACATATGGAAAAAAATCATGTTAAAAAAAAAAAACTAGTGTTTCCAAAGAAAACATTTCACTGAACAAACATGCATTACTTTACAGCCTTGTAACTAATGGTAACTTTAATTTCGCCTCAAGATACTCAGTATTTTTTGAATTATCCCAATAATCTCTTTTTTTCCTACTATATACTGCCAGAATCTTTGTTCAGGCTTCATTTTTAGTTACCATCCTACTTAACTTGTGTGCACTAATTATTTACTGAAGATTTGTAAAGCACTGTTTCTTCCTGGCAACCATCAGGCAACTTTTTTCTAAACGGCTTTCTACTTTTCTGTTTTACCACTCAGATCCCGCCAGAGTAAAATGCTGGTGTGTTTTTATTTATTTATTTTTTGGTACGGGGAACTGAACTCTCAACCTCACACTTGCCAGGCAGCTGCTGGGCTGCTGAGCTATATATCCCTGGCCCTAAATGCTGGTGTTCTTCAGAATTATGGATATTTCATTTTTTGCTCCTCTTACTGCACATCTTTGAAAGCACACCTCATCTATTCCTGTACCATTAATGTGCTAGTGATTTTTAAATCTACATCTCTCCCTCATCTCACTATGACAGTAATTCATAGTTCCACCTGAAAAGTGCTATCATTTGCTGGACTAAAAATGAGACCATCAGGACACCTAAAAGAAACCTAGGAGGCATTGGTATCTCCTATACTTCTTCCTCTACACATCTTTAAGGACTCCTGCAGATTTGACCTCAGACTTCCCCTATGCCATGTCCCTGCTTATTGCCTGAGCTATTGGAATGGCTTTTAAATTGGTATCCCTACCTTTATGTTGTTCCTTCTTTAAAGCATCTGATATACTTTTATGGTAGAGTTCTTTTTTAAATACACCAATACACTTTCTTAAAAATACATGATGATTCCTCAGCTGTTACACATAAACCACAAAGTTAGTATAACAGAGTATCACAATTCAGCCTCAGAATACTTTTCTAGATTTATCCAAGAGTTTTCTCTGTTACACACAAGCTAGTAGATGAACAGTCTACATAATCAGCTTTGGTCTCTACTATTATAATTTGTTTTATCCACAAAATCCTTTCTTGTTCTTGAACTAGAAAATCTACACTGATTTTACTAGAGTAGAGACTGTAAATTTGAATGGCCATAGGGCCATGTAGGTAACATAAAGGAGAAAAACATGCTGAAAATGCCAAACCTAAGATAAATATTTAATGAAAAGAATTACTCAGTTCTAGTCTATTTTGCAGGGGAAATGAGAACCCAATGTTAACAAAACTTAGGATTTCAAAATAAAAAAGAAACTCTTAATTTGTGTGTGATCTATCAATACTTAATGTTATACACACACACCCACACTGCATATAAATTCTCTGGAGTCTCCTTGGCTTACCTATCTAGACAAATCTGTGTCTTTATCTTATTATTACACATCTCTATTATTGTTCATTATATTTTAGATATTGTTTACTTCAATCCTCTGCAAGTCAATAAACTTCTCCAAGGTAGGACCCTTATCTTTGCAGTACCAATGCCCAGTACAATCTTTCACTTATTTAACAAGTAAATGCCTGACACATAACCATAGCCCAATAGTAACTGAGTTTCTGAATTACATAACTTTGGAGAAATAGTCATCAAAGGGGCATTTTTCCAAGAGGGAAACAAATCTAGACAAGATAACATGGGTATAATTTCTTAAAACATGTATACAATTTAATTATGAAGTTACATATGTATCTGTAAGTTTAAAGATTTACATTGTTAAAATATGTCTGTCAACTCTTTTCCATTCAAATCACTGGAGAGAAGGAAATCGCATGTATCATTCAAATTAATTTTTACTGAATGCCAGGTACTGTGCTAGGCCCTAGTGACAGAGTGGTGTGCTGAAGGATAGAGCTCACTCAGATTATTATTTTTTTAAAATCAGTATTTGATTTTGAAACCACACATCAGCTATATAAATGCAACATATCTCCTGGTATCTTATTTAAGATAAAACAGTATCTTCAACTTGTACATTTAAGTAGTCACTGACTAAGTAGTATTTAGAGGAAATAATGAATACCAGGGAGAAACTCATCAACTATGTGGCAAATAGTACTGAAGGACAAAACAAAATAGTAATTATCATAGGCTTGAGAAACTAGGAAAAAGGGAGAAATGTTGGTTGAAGGACACATTATTATAAGGTGATGAAAATAATGTATGTTTTAAAAATTCAGGTAAGGAAGAGACAGAGAGTACACAAGTGACTGCTTGGGGCTGGAGTGCAGGGTTGGAGAAATAGGGAATGTTTACAATGATTATGCAGCTTCTTTTTCAGGTGGTGAAAATGTTTGATCACTAATTATACAGATGGTTGCACAACTAAACATACTAAGAATCATTAGACTATAAATTTTAAATGGGCAAACTGTATCACACTTAAATTATACTTCAATAAAACTGTTTAAAAATAACGGTGCAAGTGTTTGTTACCATCAAATATTTCTAACTTAGAATTCGCAAACTACCTGCCCTTGTTCCTTATCAGGAATGGAAGCAAATCTGTGTCTTGTTCAAGTACCTATGCATAATCAGAGAAACCAAATTTGTTCTAGATATCTAATTAACCAAGATTCCATACACTCAAACTGTACAATCTCTAATACCCACTCAAGGAAAGCTGTTTCATACTATATTGTCTCAGGATAAAAGTAGGCATATCTCATTTTGTGACACTGAAAAAAATAAGCGTGCCACTTATCTATTTTAGAAACGATAAAACTCTTCAACAAACAATGTCAAGGGCATGATAGCAGACTAATTATGTTTTCCAAAGCACAAAGTTGTAGACATCCTAATTTAATATATTAAGATTCAAGCTGTAAGTCAACATATAAACTTTGAACGGTTTTCTTGAAACCAAATCCCAGCAAATGTTATCTAACTGGAGACTTCCTAAATATTTGAAACTCCAAAATTGCAACAAAATTTATCTTCCTCTTTAAAAAAAATTTTTTTTTCTTATGACACTGATAATATCCTCTACCGCCTATCAAATTAATCAAGTTAAGAGTCTGGTTCCTCTTCCTTATAAGACTGCTAATTGTGGTGACATCTCAACCTTAAGCCCTCTTCCCTGGCTACACACTTTCTTCAGATCTCTTTCAGTCTCATAGTTACTAAGGAGAACTCTTTGTGACTCCTACGTCCAAATGCCCACCTGACACACATTTAGCTGTCTCAGATACCTTGCCAGTATAAAAAACTGCATATCCAAGCCCAGCAAATTCATTATTAGACTACCTCCATTTATGTTGCAGTCACCCCTTCCTTTTCATCTTCCCTGCCAGAAATGTCACGAACTCGTACTGCCAGAAGACTGCAATTTTACTGCTTCCCTGCTTCTACTTCTCTTTATCTCTTATTTTTCTTACACAGTACTCAGAATGGTACTCCACCTGGGTATGGTAGCAATGGGAAGAGCCTACATTCACTCCACAATTCTACCTCCCCAAAACAGGAATCTTAATAATTTAAGTCATGTTGTTTCCCAAACTAAATGTTAGAATAAAATTTAAAAGCTTTAAGGCCTAGTAAGGCTGGAGATCATTTTACCCCCACCCTCTTCTTCTACACTCACAGCTACACTGACCTCCTTCATATGTTTAAAATAGCTCGATACTTTTTCTCACCTTTGGGTCCCTGCATTTTTTGCTGTTTGCCTGCAGTGCTCTTTCTGAAGCTATTTATATATCTGGCTCTTTATGAGAGCCATCAGATCTCATCTCGTCTTATTGTAGTCTTTCTCAGTTACCTTAGTCGGACTGTTCATAGCCTTTACAGCCCATAACAGATTTCACATTCCCACTCCTGCCTTCAGAGCACCCCCCACCCCATACAACATTCAGAATACAAGGCCTACCAGAGCAAGGACCAGTCATATTACCCACAGAATTTTGTTTTCCTCACATGGCATACTGTCCATGTATCTTATCTCTCGACCTATTTAGTTTCTTCCTCTAAAATATACATTTTATAACTACTATGTTTCCAGTTCTAAAACAGTGCCTGGTACTACATATTAAGAGGTCAATCAGTTCATGATGTCATAGAACAAAAACAATTTCTGTATCTGTGTGTTTATTTATGTTGCTTCTTTGTCACAGTGTAGTTTTCTCTTTTGGTTTAGCTAGTATCTTCCTGATCCTTTAACACTCAACAAAAAGACACTATTACTTTAGACTAGGTTGAGAGTTCATGTCCCTTGCTCATATAACATGATCTGTATATAGCCAGCAATGTACTGACACCCAGGGTTATACTGTTTGTCCATTCTCACCCAAGACTGACATCTTTAAGGCCAGGGACCAGATCTCTGAACTCTTTATGTTTCTAGTACCTAGGACAGTACCTGGCACACAGTGATTAACAAAAAAAAAGAGCAAAGTTTAGAGCTCTTTACCATCCAATATGACAGTCACTAGCCAGATAGTCAAATTTAAATAAAGTAAAAAATCCTGTTTTTCAATTGTGCAAGGACACCTTGAGAACTTAGTCATCGTATGTGGCCAGTAGCTACTATACCAAGCAACACACAGATCCTTTTATCATCATAGAAAGCTCTATCAGAGAGTGCTGGTCTAGAGACTGAAAACATTAATTTAATGGCATTTATTCTTGATTTAAAATAAACATCACATCGAAAAGTCTACCTAGTTCAAAACACTGCTAGATTATGATACTAGAAACACACAGGATCTCAGAGAGAATCTAATTAAATACCATTAAAAGGCAGCATAAACATTGCAAACACTATCATTTCACTCATTTTGGGTTCATATATAAAAAATTAGAATCACAAACACTAAGTTCAGTCGGAAATTGGTTACAGTTAATGTCAAGGTCCTCTAACTATTTAAGACATTCTGCACATGCAGAACACAGAATGTTTCACCACCTCAGGTCTCACAGGATCTTCAATCCCCACAACAGCAATGCATGTAAGGCCGGTGACAATATCATTTTCATTATCCCACTCTGGCTCTGGTTCTCCTGCTGGAAAATCTCTGAATGCAAGACATATGGTTCTCAAGCCTTCTGATGCCATTGGTTCAATCACAGTTTTTACAATATCATCACGGTCCCTTGGTCTGAATACTTTTGCCTCACCATTAGCACTCAAGATTTTGAAACACCTAAAAGGAAATGTTGAATCCAAACATAAATAATTAACAAATATAATTAAGTGAACAGGAAGTGCAAGAAATCATGGGATGTGGTATCCAGAATGTCAAGAATTACGTATGGTGCATTTTAAGAGACTAAAATCACATTCACTTTTCCCTGTCTTCTTTACATCAGTCTTAGTCTGTATAGCTCTCATTTGATGATAGTTCTCTATTTCAGCAGTTACTGCATTTTCCAAACCTTCTCCTTTGGAATATGCTTTTAAATTTTCACAAAAAAATTCCAAGAGGCAACAGAGAATAAACTATATACTTGGCCATTTTTGGTGTAGAATTAGATGTTAATTTTATTTAACACAAAAATAATTTTCTTCACTAGCCAGATGCGGTGGCACATGCCTGTAATCCCAGAATTTGGGAGGCTGAGGCAGGACTGCTTCAAGTTCAAGGTTAGCCTGGGCTACAAAGTGAGTTCAAGGCCAGCCTAAAATGCATAGTGGGACCCTGTCTCAAAAAAAAAAAAAAAAAAACAAAAACAAAAAAAAAATTAAGTAACAGGCCAAGTTCAATCAATACCTTACCAGAGAGGTTGTTTCATCATTTATGGTATTTTACCACCAAAAGAAAAACAAAAGTTGAGCATGGTGGTGAATACCTATAATCCCAGCACTCAGAAGGCTGAGGCAGGAGGATCGCTGCCAGTTCAAGGCCAGCCTGGGATACAAAGTAAGTTCAAGGCCAGTCTGAACTGCATAGGGAGACTCTGTCTCAAACAGACAAAAACAAAGAAAAACAACACACAACAAACAAAACCCCAACCAACCCTAGCATTCTAAGTGAGATAGGTAAAGCCTAAATAGTTTTATTTTCAGTGAAACTAACTATAATCTTTTCTTTAAGTTGTAAAATCACAATGCCTCTCTATATTCCTCTCCTTTGATGATTTCACTTCCTCCTGCTTCTATGGAAGTGTTTCCCAAATCCACATCCTCTGTTTTGATTGTCTGTCAAACCTTTTCATTATGGAGTTTTACTTGTAAGCTATACCAGGACCTTAACCTTAATGCATTAGAGACTGGAAGTCACCTTCTCATTGTCCATGTGGGTATCAACGTTATCCCAATCACTTTGATAGAAGTCTAAAATCTCACCTGAATACCTACATCCTCAACATTTAGGTAATGTCAGCTCCTAAATCCTATACATTCTCCTGAATATGCTACTCCTTTCTATACTGCTAGCACCTCTTTGGCTCACTTTTGTAGCTATAGCTATTGTAATAGCAACAGCTTTTTCACTGGTGTCTGTCTCCAGTCTATCGTTTTTTACCAACCCACCTCATTCCCTGATACAAGAAATATTTTCAGTCACAGCTTTGAAAATTTTACGACCTGATGAAAGAAAAACTTCATTGTACTACAAGGCCTAATTAAATTAACTTTTAATGACTCGGCCTAATATTTTAAGTATCTAAAACAAAATGCAAACAAAATGTAAATATTATTGTGGGAACTCTTACTGGATGTATACTATACATCAGGCTCCATGTTAGACTTTTACATGCATAATTTCACTGTTGCCTCGGGAGGCTGACGTAGGAGGAGCGTTGTGAATTTGAGGCTGGCTTGGGCTACAACGCGAGTACAAGGCTGGTCTGAGTTACACAGTGCGACCCTGCCTCAAAAAAACTAGGGCTGGGAGTTTGGCTCAGCAGCTTAAACTCCTGCCTGGCAGGCGCAAGGTTGTGAGTTCAAACCCTAGTGCCACAGGAAAAAAAAAAAAATTTCACCGTTGCCAAGTTGGCAGTTATCACACCTGTTTTTCCAATGAAGGAAAAAAAAATCAGCTCTCAAAGCCAATTAGTTGTAGAGGAAGAATCAAATACTAGTTGGTTTGATTAAAAAAAAAAACCTTTCTCTTTACCATTTATCTGCTACCAAGTGACAGGGGATGAGCCAGATTTCTAGCCTTACACTCTGAGAATAGCCACTTGTGCTATGCAGAAGACAAAGCTCTGTGTGGCCAAAGCCAGCCCAGCATTACTCAGATTAACTTTTCAACTAGGTATCTCTACAAAATGATCTGCATATTTTTTCCTCTGTTGTGGTGTCCTTTATTTTCATGTTCTCACTTCATACTAAAACCCACGTTAAACAATACATCTCTCAGAATTCTATATTTACTCATTATATGTTGCTTTTTCAGTTACTTATTTATGTAATTGTCTCTTAAAATTGTTAAGACTAAAATCCGACCAAGTGCTTAAAGGTAACTCACATACACACAATTAAAAGTAGAAATACTTAAATGTTGTTTTTGAAATGTACTCCAATTTTCCAAAATTGCTCTTGATTTTTAATAATTCGCTACTGGAATTAAACCAAAAATTTCAACACCTGTAATAATAGATAAAATATTAGGAAGATTTATATGTAAATATGAAATGTCAAAATTGAGGTTATTGGTCTGTAAAAGAACAATAAGAAAGATTACCATACAAAATGAAAGGAAATATTTAAATATCACACTGCAGGAGATATGTAAACCTCACTTTGATAGAAAGGGAATGTTATATGAAATCAACATGTTTAAAACCAAACATCAAAGTTTACTTCTTTAAGTCTACCATACTGAATGCAATAGGATTATTTTTCCTATACAAAAGACTAAGAAGAGAAATTAGGGTATGAAAATGGCAGAACACTATGGACAAATATTTGGCTGCCATAAAACACACTTAAAAGCTCTGCAGTCCTATCAAACACTTGACAGTTACAAAAAGAAAATCACAAAATCAACATAGAAGGCAGTCCACGAAGCAGTGACAGTCAGCAGGTTATTCAATTAAGCATTTCACTCTTACTTTTTCAGAATTATCTCAGAGGCACCCTTGCTGAATATTCTATAGCTTCCATCTGAGTTTTTCAGGACAGTACTCATGGACTTCCGAACAGAATTGAAAGTGTAGACTTTGTATAGTGCTTCTTCTGGTATTTCATTTCTAACATCCTGATAGTCCCGTTTTAAATCCAAAAGAAATCCCAACAAGGCACATTCAGTTTTATTACCAACATGACGAGGTAATCCGCCCTCTTTCTCTGGTGGCTGTAAGAGGGGAAAAAAAAAAAAAAAAAAAAAAAAACTTTAGAAGCCAATACTATGGTGTTTCCTACATGTAATCAAATCATTATAGCTAAAAATTAATGTTCATTATATAAATGAGTTATTAAAGAAAGCTTACCAATATTTTTGATGTATAAGCACAGTTCACAGAAATCCCTGTCACAAGATAGGACAAAATATTTGGTGGAATAGCTTCTGGTTCAGGAACCTTTTTATAATGCTTTTCATTTATGTAAGCTTGAACAACTGTCATTCTGTTCATTGTCAATGTTCCTGTCTTATCTGAACAAATAGCTGTAGCATTTCCCATGGTTTCACAAGCATCCAGATGCCTTACTAAGTTATTATCTTTCATCATTTTCTACAGTGACCAAAACAAAACAAAATAAAAACTGGAGTTAAGGTACATATAAAACCAATCACCTGATTACAGTAAAATTCCCTGCCTTACATAAAAGTACCAATTTAGTACTGGAAAAATTTTAGCATATTTGACCTACTGAAATATTCTAAAGACAGCACTAAGTTTTTTGTGGCTTAAATTACTTTATTGAGTAAAAATCTAGTAAGTACAAATACCTGCACTACATACGAAATTTTATTGACTACTTTCCTCCAAAAGACTCAGGCAAGTGTCCTTACATTTTAAGAACAGTAATGGTGTGCACTATAGGTACAATGGCACTTATAATAGTGTAAGATAAAGGACTAAGTAAAATTCCTATATAAATCTTCAAAGAAAAAGTAGCTTCCATCAGATAAAATAAAGAGCCTACTGCATAATGCTAATAGATTTGATATTTTCATCTTTGGGATCAAACTATTTCTTACCAGTTTCTCTCATTCACAATTAAAAAATATCACTTCTAAAAAACTAAAAGTTTTCACAGAGCACTTTAAAATACATTATGAATAATTCTTAGTACATATGTAGAATGGGTGAAAAACTATATAGAGTTCTTTTACAAATTGTAGTTTTGTTTTTCTTGTGACTACTAATATGCAAGATAGTGTAAAAAAACAGTTCCTGGAAGAAATAAATTTGGGGAAGAGAACAATGTACTTCCCAAATTATTTGTGATTTGAATATTTAAAGATTAAAAGAATGAAGCCCATAGTAAAGAAAATGTAAAGTTTTGTGAAACACTACAGGATCTGTAAAGACCACTGTAGAGAAAGGAACAGTAATTGGTAACATTAGGGCTAAAGAAACCTGTAACAAAAATTTAACATTAGTTAAAATGTTCCCATTCATGTTCCATTCAAGGAACACAAATCAACCTGTTCATATATTTCTGACTGAGTGAGAAGTTAATGTCTTTAATAACTTCAAGATGAACTGACAATACTATTGGTAAAATGACTGATCAGTATGTCTAAAACATATGTTTATCCTAATGATTTCTAAGTATTTTAATACATCAAAAAAGACAAGTAGATGGCATCCATGTATTTTACCATTTCTTTGATACATTTACCCTTTTACTTTTTTAAAAAAGTTATTAAATGAAAACTCATATAGTAAGCAAAAAACATTCTTATGACAGATCTACTGTAAAATATTTTACTGAAAATACACGTGCTAGAGCAGAAACTATGACTAATTATATTTCTCACTGTAAACAACTGTTACTTAAGAAGAACTGCTAATTAACATTTCAAAACTTATGAGGCCACCATTCTTCCATTAAATATAATGGTTTACCTGTGAAACCATCTTGGAAGAAAGATCAAGTTGGATGCTTCAAAAACCAGTTGAGGTTTTAAACAGAGTATGTCTACTTATCTATCTCCTACTAACCTTGACTGAATAAGCCAATGAAATAGTGACTGCAAGTGGAAGACCTTCTGGCACTGCAACTACTAGAACCGTAACTCCAATAATGAAGAACTTCACAAAATATTGTATGTAAATCGGTGTGCACTCCGCAAGCCATGGTCTCTTCTGAACCCAAAAGGTATCAATGACAAAATATAATACTAGAATGATAACTGTGATGGCAGACATCAACAGACCTTTTAGGATAAAAAAAAAAAAAAGAGAGAGAGAGAAATGCAATTATTTAAGTATTCCAAACACCATCCATAGCCACATCAGCGATTGTAAACTGTTATAACTGGTTCATATTTAATTTCTCTGAGAACTTTTTGCACCTGGTTACTAGATATTGTCAGATTAATATTTAGCTTCTAGGCATATAGCCTTGACCCAAAGAACTGGGAGAAAAGTATTCATGAGTCTCAGAATTAATTTATGTTCTGCATTTTACTAAGGCTAAAACAAAATAATAGGCAATGACAAAGAAATACCAAAAGTTAAGCCCAAGGTGGTGCTTTGTGTTCAACAGCTAACTTGCCTAATGCTGACAGAGAATATGTTAAGTAGGAAAGCCTGCAATGCAATAGTCAACCCTATGTTTAAAGCACATATACACACTTGTATTATCCAACTGACCCTGTAAGAAGTCAATATTATAATTTGGCTACACTATTACAAGAGCAAATATTTATTATCAGATAATGAACTTATTGAGGATAGAAGTAAAAACTTCCAGGCTACTCCTGGAAATCGTAGAATGATGCCATTTAAATGATTTTAATAATTATGCTGATTTATCCACATGGTATTCTTTCAAACAGGTGTTTATGCTGGGGGCATGCTCTGATTTTTCCCCTAAAGAGAGGATCTATTAACAGATGTCTGTCTTCTAGTGATGTTTAGAAAAATACAAATAATTATTCTTCATAGTTGGCCAGTAAAATGGAGCAAATCACATAATAAAACTTCTCTTTATAATTGGATAATCTATACTGAATAAACTCAGAGCAATCCTTTGCTCTCTTACTGCTGCAGAAATTCAGAGAAATTTAGGGTGCCCGGCCTTGTAAAATGGGCAAATTCTCACCTGACCACTACTAGCTAGCTGCCGAAAGGACAATTCTCTTTATCTAACACAAAGATAATACATCAAACTGCAATGATATTATAAATATCTATAGTAACTCAAAGAGCCAGGTACGTCATAATAAAAATATTTTTAACACCCCTTACACTGTATTAAAAGGTAATTTTTGAAGCAAAGAATGTGCTTAAAAATAAAACACTTTATTTTCCTCTATGTATCATACCTGCTTTGCCAATCTGAACAGCCAGTTTTGTTAGTTTCCCTTGTAAAACAGATTTTTCCTTTTTTGGCAAATTTGCTTTCTTTTTATCTTTCTCATCACCATCTCCGCCATCTTCACTCTTCAATGGCTGCATTTCCATGGCTGCGCCATCCTGAGCTTTTGCTACATTTAAGAACAAATACAATATTAAGGCTCTTTAAAGGCACGTACCACTACTAATATTTTGAAGCAATTTTCAAAATTCCATTTCTCACAGACAACAGAAAAAGTATAAACATCAAGCTGAGAGTGTGTGAATTTGTGTTATACTTTTCAATAAAATAATGACACTGAGTCATAAAACTATAGCAGATGTGAGAATATTATACTAGGTGATGAGAATAAGACATAAGACCAACAGAGTCTTTCAATTAAGAAATAAGCAGTCTTAAATAATTTATTTTCTTGTAAATCTCTCTCAGATAATGAACAGCGTCATGTAAAACCCTATGTACGGATGGGAATGTAGCTCCCTGGTAGAGTGCTTGCCCAGCATGTACAAAGCCCTGGGTTCAATCCCAATTACTGCCCAAGCAAACAAAACTTCACTGAGTATGTTGTTTCTCATGCATTTCTCCATCTACTATATATTAAATCACATTTCATGTATATTACAGTATTTGAAATGCTCATGTGGAAAAGTACCTACATAAGTTTAATTAAACCATAATTAAAATCTTAATATTGTAGAGACAGCATGACTGAGGTACTGGCAGGAAGAGAAGTTCATCCAAGTTAAGAAACATTGTTGATGTTCCCTTTCACATGAATCCTAATTTCTGACAGAAAGAGTACACAGTGGATCTATTTTTGGTTATAATGAAACCAAGCTAAGTGTACTTTTATCTGACTGAATTTACCTTTGTTGCGATTCTCAATAGCTCCATCTTGTTTCTTATCTGTAGGAACAAAATGGGAATTAAAGCTTTCCAAAGAAATGAATACAGCTCTGCTAAATTATGCAAAGGTAGTTCACATTTCTATAACAGAATGGTTATACAATAAGAGGAGTGTGTGTGTAGAATATCTGGCTTGTAACATCAATCACTTCCTACATCTTAACTTGGGAATATACCAAAATAACTTGGGTCATCAATCTGCATTTGATTTCTTCATAAGACTATACTCTTGTATAAGGTGTAATAAACCCAAATATGCTACATGAGATTTTCAAACTAAATACACACATTACCCTAAGAAAGCAGAAAAGGAAAAGAATAGGCAGGCAGTAATGTTACAAAAAGACAAAAGACATTAAGTTTTTTGGTGGGAGTGAGAACGATAAGATGTGTCAAAGACAGGAAAGGCAACTTAGTAAAACTAGAATACAAACAGAATAAACCAGTAAGACTACCAATGGAGGTAATCCCCCAGGTTGCTTAGATTTGAAAAACACAGAAAGATGTAAGGTCTGGTACAATACAGTAACCAAGGAGGACACAGGCCTACTGTTTGGAATAGGTAATGTATTAAAAATGATCAAAAATCAGCAGAACCATTTCAACTTATTTTGTTTCAACTTCTCTATCAAGGACAACTATCTTCAAACTGGAAAATGTGGAACAAATATGGTCAGAAGGAATAGAAGCTCAGGATACATGAGGAGACAGTAAGAGAATACCCTGCTACTTGAAATTAGTTCAAGTTTGGAGAGACCAGATAACCATACTCCAGGCTGTGGAGGGAACTGAGACAGATTACCCTGGACTGCTTTTTGAGTAGTTGCCAAAGCAGTCAAGAGAATATACAAAGGCTGACAGCCAGAAGGGAAAATGTCCTGTACTATGAAAAGAAAAAAACAGAAGAGAAGAATAGAGGGGAGGGGAGGGAAAAGCAAAGCAAAGCAGCTGTACAAGATGTTAGGGGAGTGGGCCGGGGATTTAGCTCAGTGGTGTAAGCGCCTGCCTGGCAAGCGCAAAGTCGTGAGTTTGATCCCCGGTTTAAAACAAACAAACAAACAAAAAAAAAGGTATTAGGGGAAAACGTGCTTACTGGAAATGACACTGGGGCCAATAAAAATAAAGCAGTGATATAAGTTGCCCTTGCTTTGTAAATGGGTTTGATGACTTTTAACACCTATATATTACAATGGAGCAGATGAAGTTGGTTTGATTTGTCAGTTACTAATGCTCTGGCCAGGACCAAGTTACACAACCTCCATAAGCCTTACCTTACTCATCACTAAAAAGAGTAACAGTCTTCACCTCAAGTGGGTATGACAATCAAAGGAATGGAGCATGTTAAGGCACTTCATAATCATTACTACTGGTTTTCCAGATGCACTCCACTTGGCCTTAAAGAGACTGGAGACTCACAGAGGACTGCCTTGAGGAATGCATTAGGAGAACCTAGAAATACGGGGCTTGCCACTCTCATCTGCAGTCAAGCTATTCAAATACAGTTTTGACTACAATAAGAATTTCATAATTAAACATAAAACTCAAGGAACAAAACAACTTACACATATATTAAAAACTGTTTTAGGGACTAGATTAGAAGTGTAGCTCAGTGGCAGATCACCTGCCTGGCATGTGTAAGGAGAAGCCTAGGGTTTGAATCCAGGAGAGCACCACTACCACCCCCACTACTGCCACATTCCCCTCCTTCCAAAAAAGAAAGAAAAAAAAAGCAGTGCTGTAATTATAGCAAACTAAGATTTATCTACTGAAAGGGTAAAATGGAATGACTTCTGGGGGTGATCCTGAGTGGGAGACAAAGGTGGTACTACAGACACTCAGAAGCAAGGGCCTTCTAAAAGTGACATGTCTCCCAACTAAGAAACTGACCTGTTTCCATATGTACGATAGAGTTTTGTACACGATCTCTGCGGACAAACTATACAGTTATCAAGCTTGCTGACTGACAGATAATTTGGAGGGATAGCAGATACCTCTCCAATGGATCAAAATAAGAGGTCTTGGTATCTAATAATGGGCTGAATATAAGATCAAGTATAAAGGTGATATCCCAGTCTTGTGTTCAATAAGCCAATTACACAAATACAGAATGAAATGTGAATAGCAAAAAAACTGAAAAAGTTCAATGAGACCAAAATGTGGTATGACTGACAAAGCTACTGCTGAAGAAGCAAGAAAAAATAAAAAATGTAAACAGGAAGTGAGAGTTCAATTCATTCTTCAAAGTGGCAGAAAAATTCTAAAACTACAAGGCAAACAGAGTACAGGCAATGAAAGTATTCAGGTACATGCTGCATCTGTCTGACTATGGTAGAGATTATAGTATTGACTGAAGAGCCTCAATGGATTTAAATCTAAAAGAAAAACTCTCTTTCAAATACTATTATTCTAAATTACAATTTTGGTTCATTTTCATTAGAATGTTTTGCATCAGAATCTCCTGAAAGCATCTGCTTTCTGTATTAGTTCTCATGATCTAGTGGTTCTATTTCCAAATACCAAATCTTAGAACAAACTGCTCTTCTTACTTTTCTTTTCCTTTTTCTTCTCATCTTTCTTCTCTTCCTCTTCACCTCCAGCTCCAAGTAAGGTAAATATAATTCCAGTTTGAGAATTTACACCTACAGCAGTAACTACCATTCTTCCAGAACCTTCCATTACATGAGTTCCTATAACAGAAAAATTTTGTAAAAATTACGACAGTTTTCTTTCCTACCACCAAATTTTAAAACTGTTTTTGATATCCTCAATGTTTAATAAAATGGTGCTTTAAGTTTTAACTGTGCAATCAGATACATGCAACTTGAAAGCTCACTGTATTGCTTACTGTGTGATACTGGGCAAATTACAACATTAATTCCTTGTCTGTAAAATGGGGGAAACAGTACTCACAGAAATATAGTGCAATTTACATTCTTTGAGCAAGTCTATAAATGTAAAGTTCTCAGTATGCTCTTTTGGATTTGCAAGGGTTCAATGAATGCTCATTACTATTAATTATAACCTAAGGTATGAGGGATAGATCTCTAAGAATGTTTATAAACAAATGTGCTTATAATCAAAAGAATTCCATAGCAATACATGTCGTACTTCCCACAGCCAACCTCACAACCTCTGTCTAACCCAGGCTTTCGTCCTAGCCTGCCTGTCTCTTATTACAAGTTTCTGCTTTTTGAGTTCACCTGGAAATGTTTTAATAGTCCTACAATGTGATTTCATCATATGCCTCTTGTGGCTCAAAACTTTCTAACTGTTCACTGCGTAAGGGATTATAGTCTAGTATCTTTTGAGATCAACCAACATTTCAAATTTTCTTATTCATTACTCTAACATAAAATTTTACTATAAAAAGCTAGGGAGCAGAATTATGAACATGTTCCTTACAGGGATCTTGCAAGTTGGCAGGCATTATTATTATTATTTTCTAGAAACTTGCCTGAGGCTATACATCTAGGAAGTGACAAGGTAAAGATTCAATCCAGCTCCATCAGAGGACAAAGTGTACATCTTTCCTATAGGACGTCTGCTTACAGTTCTCCAACTTTTACATATACACCTTTGCATTCTTCTTTACTCACTAAATGGCTTCCCAACCCATTTATAGTCCAACTTTTTTGTTAATTTTAATCAGACTTCAAAATTTTCACTGAATAAACACTCCCACACAGTTATCACTTACTATATTTTATCTCAGTTAATCTTCCAGAAAGCAGGTCTGCACCACCTACCACCATCTTGTGTACCAAATTAATACTCAAAGGCTGTTTGCTAAATAACATGATAATACATATGTACTTAGTCCTGTACTTAAGGATTTACATTTGGCTATTATCAAGTAATCTATTTGGTACAAACTTTCAGGTGTTTGATTTTCTAGCTTTTAAAAATCTGTATCCTGAATATTTGTCTCAGTATTAGATTTGTTGACAGTGAAAATACAAAGGAAATAAGAAGGGAAATATTTATTAAGTACTATAAAAAAGAGACAGTTTGCTTTTTCTAATAATTCTTGCTTTCTGCACACTTCGATTTTTATGTTCTGGTCTTCCCTAGTAGTTAATATACTCAGGCAAAGTAAATAGTTTTTGTTCAGGTCATATCCTCCCCAATAACTGAATACTGCTTTTAAAAATCTAAATTTAAGATGCCAAGAACAGCAGTGAGAGATGGCACTATCAGAGTAAATTTAAAAATAAATGTATGTCATGTTTGTTAGTATATTTCTGGAACATGGAAATAAATGCAGAAAAACTTTCCCACCCCTACTGTGATAAGAGACTCCACACAATGTTATTTCTGTCTCTTCTCAAAAATGGAAAATTTAAGAGTTCTTTTGGTACACTTGGTGTACTAGGAAGCTGAGTCTACAATAAAACTAACTAGTCATCTATGTTAAAATAAAAAAGGACCAAAGTTCAGTAGAAAGAAATCAACCTGGATAGTTAAGCCCTATGAAAATATTCTAGATGTACATAATTTCATAAACTACTGAACTATGTATATGGCAAACGTAACAGAACAGGAGACTCTCTCATTTTCCAAATACCATGGCTCAGTTAATCTGTGGTGCTAAAGTATAACTGAACACACTTTTCTCCTTTGAAAGGGTTAGATTCTGATTAATATATCTTAGAGGCATGGCAAAGAATAAGTAAAATGGGTAATATTACTTAAATACATTATCTTTGTACATACGAAGTATTTTATTTAATATGACATACAAACCCAGCAATACAAGAAACTCGAACAAAGAATGACTATTTTAAGGTGTGCAGGACATTGAAGATACACAAATCTCAAGGTTTTTTTTGGTAATATGTAAGTGTACATTGCAACTGGAACTTTATCCTACTTTAAAAGTGGTGCTTATTAAATGTATATATAGATAAATACTGATTTTTTTACAGCTATTTTTGGGGAGTACATACACAGGTTATCTACTGTGATTTTTAAAATTTATTTATTTATTTTTGCAGCAGGTTCTTCCTCACACATTTGCAAATCTTGAAAAGGTTCTGCTCCCACATTGTAATCGCAGGTGTGACTCTGGTTTTAGTAAAATCATGTTCAACCAATATGAAGCTCACAGCTGTCAAGTTATTAAATAGTGAAATCAGCTGTAATCTTCTGACAATGTATATAGTGTTAGTATTCCATTAATATCTGGTAGTGGTAACAGAAGACAAATAGAAAATATTTGGCTTCTTGCACACACTAGTATAAATTCAATCTAACAAGTTCTGATAAATAATTTCACAATTCTATAGAGTAGTGGCAAAGTAGAACAGGAAACTTACCAATTCAAATTCGAAGAATTAGCATGCTTTTGGAGGTAATCTGTGGTATCCTAGTTTCCTCAGTGTTTTAAAATCTTGTGATTCTTTTGCCTACTCCCTTCTATTTTATTTTCAACAAACTTTAGTTCAACTTATCACAATTAGGCTATGACAAGAGACTCCCACACATACACTTATTCTCCTTTTCAAACAGCACCCTCATCTATGTAAATCTCTCTTTCCCACTTCTAGAACATGTCTTCTTACACAGTACACATTCATACCTGACGAGTAGATGGGAATGCTCTTCCTGTACCCATGGCTGATTAGTCATATAACCTTAGATAAACAGTTCAAATCTCAGGTTCACTCAACAGTTAAATAAGGGAGTAGGAATAGGTAAACTTTAAAGATTTTATCAGTTCTTAAAAAAAACTCTATCTTTTGTACATTAGCATGATCATTTAGCAAGATGTTTTAAACCTACAATCATTCTTTCATACAACAGGCCTTAAGAATAAATGTGAAGGCCAGGGATATAGTTCAGTGGCACAAGCAAGCGCATGTCTGGCTAATGTGAGGTCATGAGTTTGACCCCGGGTACAAGAAAAAAAAAGGAATAAATGTGAAGAGGAAAAGCAGAACAATTCAAAAAATGTTTCAGTTTTATCATCACACTAACATTAATACAGACTTTCAAATCTCTGTGGTTTATCTGGACTCAGATTACTCATCTGTAAAACATAGCTCTGAATTCACAGACTAGTATTATCTCTGTCATCTTACGAAGTCTCTTACAATTGTAAGGATGTGGTACCATTAAATACTGATTTCACATTATTGGTTCACAGGGAAGTAACTATGTTTGCTGACAACAGTATGCAGTTAAGAGGGAGGGAAAAGTCCAAAGTTTACAGAAGAAATTCATACCTGATAGAAGTAAAGGATCCTTATCTAAAGACTTTTTAACATGATCAGATTCACCAGTTAATGAGCTTTCATCAATTTTAAGATCATTGCCTTGAATAAGTATACCATCAGCTGGAAGAAGATCACCTAAAACAAAAAGCAGTAATACACTAAACTATAAAGGGGATTATATAATAATTTTACATTCAGAGTCAGATGTATTGCTCATTTTTACTTACCATATTTCACTTGAGCAATATCTCCAACAGTAATGTCAGCTACAGGAATTTGAATGACCTGACCACCCCTGATGACGGTGAACTTCTGTTCTTGTTCAATTCGACTCTGCAAACCTCTAAACTGTTTTTCCTTACTCCAATCATTAAAAGCTGTTACTAATACCACACACACCACTGACAACAGGATTGCGGCTCCTTCAATCCAGCCAGTTTCACCTTCACCTTCTTCCTCCCCGACAGAAACTTCTCCACAAACTATTTGGAAAGAAAGAAAATGCTTATTAAGGCGGGGGGAAGAAAAAGAAAAGCAAGAAGAAAGATTTTGAACTGGTGATAAAAACCAGAGAAGTCCAAATATTACTTTCATGTTTTTTTTTTTTAACTCCATCAATTTTTCTCAGAGCCATAAACACTGTATTCAATTCGAAGCATTTTCCACAAGGACAAGAATGCTCACTGTGACAACTTTAAGTTCCTTGCCTCTGAGTCTCAGCCGTAGGATAGACATTACGGGGTACTAATTAAGAATAAGCATACTACAGGAGATCAAATCTCAGCCTGAGGGCAAATCCCTGAAATATGAGTTTAGCTTTACTGTAATAAAGTATCACAATAAAGTGAGCCATATGAATTTTTGGCTTCCTGTTGCATATTAAAAATTACATTTATTCTACACGGTACTCTACTGAGTATAAAATAGTATTATCTAAAAAATGTGCACATCTTAATTTTCAAATATTTTGCTGTCAAGAAGTGCTAATTACCATCTGAACATTCAACAAGTCATTAATGTTTTCCTGGTGGAAGGTCTTTCTTTGATGTTGACAGCTACAGGGTGGTGGCTGCTGAAGGGTGAAGTGGTAGTGGCAATTTCTTTCTTTTCTACCCCTAACACCCAGCACTGGGGACTGAACCCAGCGTCTGTGCATTGACCTATGCCCCCAACCTTTTTGTTTTTTTTAACACAGGGTTCTGCTACTCCACTAAATTGCCCAGGCTGAGCTTGAATTGCTATCTTCCTGTTCCAGCTTCCCAGACTACTAGGATTACGGACGTATACTGTAGTTCACCAATCTGACTCCCTCACTGCCACATATGGATGAGTCAATTTCTTAAAGTAAGACAATGAGGTTTGTCACAATGATAGACTCTTCTTTTTACAAAAGATTTCTCTATAGCATTTGATGCTGTTTGACATTAAAATCACAAAATTTAATTTTATCACTTAAGTTTGTGTAATAGTCTATATCCATTATCATTTCAACAATGTTCACAGTATCTTCACTAAAAGTAGATTCCATCTCAAGAAACTACTTCCTTTGCTCATTGATAAGAAATAACTTCTTCTACATTCAAGTGTTGCCATGAGACTTCAGCAGTTCAATCACATTTTCAGGGTGGACTTCTAATTCTAGTTAGTCCTCCTGCTACATTTGTAGTCACTTCATTCACTGAAGTTGCGTACCCCCCAAAGTCATCCAAGAGAGTTGGGAGTAAACTGTTGCCAAACTCCTGTTAATGCTACTATTTTAACTTTCTTCCATGAATCTAGAATTCTTATCTGAAGTTTTCAATTTACTTCGCACAGATCCATCAAATGAAGCACTACTGAAAACCTCAGCAGTCTTAGGAAATGCAATCCTTAAATATTAAGATTGGAAGGTCAAAATTACTCCTTGATCTGTGGACTGCAGAATGGATATTGTGTCAAGCAGATTAAAAACTACATTTATTTTATAGCATACTTCATCAGAGCTTTTCACGAGAGACCAAGAGCACTGCTAAGAACATAAATATTTTGCAAAGTTTTTTTTTTTTTTTTCCCCTTAAGCAGTGAATTCTCAATGGTGGGCTAATATTCAGTAACCCATATTGTAAAGGGATGTGCTGCCATCTAGGCTTTGTTTTTCCATTTACATAGCAGAAGGAAAACAGTCACTGCAATTAAGGATTTAGTAGAATTCTTAAGGGATTTTGATACAGTAAATACACATTAGCTTCAATTTAAAGTTAACAGTTGCACTATACCCTAACAAAAGAGTGAGTCTTTTCTTTGAAGCCAGGCATTGAGTTCTCCTCTTTTACTATGAAAGTACAGGACTAGATTGCATCTTCTTTCAATATAAGGCTGCTTTATCTACACTGAAAATCTGTTTAGTGTAGCCACCTTTAGCAATTATCTTAGTCAGATCTCTAACTTGCTGCAGCTTATGTAATAGCACTTGCTGCTTCATTTTGCACTTTTATTTCACCGAGAAGGATTCCTTTTGTAAACTTCATGAACTATCTCAGCTTCCAGCTCTTCCTTTGCATTTTCCTTGTTTCTCTTTGCCCTCACAAAATTGAAGTCAACTAGTACCTTGCTCTGGATTAGACTGGCTTACAGAAACGTTGCAGGGGGGGGTTTGATGCTCTATCTACATCAGTAAAACTTTCTCTGTATTGTTTTTACTAGAGTACCATCTTTGATTTCCTGTAAGAACTGTGCCTTTGCATTCACGACAAGGCTAACTGGCACAAGAGGTCGAGCAAGCAGCCTATCTTACCTTTGACATATTTTTTAACATTAAATTTAATCCTACCTAGCTTTTGACTTAATGTTAAAGATGTGCTGCTCTTTCTTCTCTTGAACATACACAGGCTACTGTAGGATGCCTAACTGGCCTAATTTCAATATTGTTGTCTCAAAGAACAGGGGTCCTGTAAAAGAAAGACATGGGGAAGGACCCATTGGTGTAGACACAACTGAAGACCATTCTATACAGCTGTTGGGGGAAAATCATTTCATAATTAAATTGTGATCAGGGCTTGTCTAAGGTGTAATGTCTTGCCCTCCTGGCCAGCTATGGTATGTAGGAACGACTCCTGTGTGCCCCTGGTCACGGTTGAGGCCTCAATGGTCCTGTGATGCTGTGACTCCCCAGGGCAAGACTCCATCAGCTGAGAACATTCTGGTTCCTGAATAACCCAGTAGTAATAATAGGGTTTCACTTTAGAGAAAAGGCAAACTCCGTATTAACCTGCCACTGCTCCCCATTGTCCTTAGCAATGTATTTTTATTA
Organism: Dasyprocta punctata; assembly: GCA_004363535.1. NCBI lineage: Eukaryota > Metazoa > Chordata > Mammalia > Rodentia > Dasyproctidae > Dasyprocta > Dasyprocta punctata. Next base: position 13,446 of record RJWM01009991.1, on the reverse strand, counting down.
GCATTATACCACCACTGCCTGTTAAGTCACCTCATCTGTTGCCTTTTGAAGCACTGACCTCTTGAGCCTTGAGTCTTCCCCTAATTCCCTTATCATTGTATACACCCAAATAAATAGTGGCTGGCTTGGAGTGTCTTTGTCTCTGCCCATCCTGAGGCACTGACCTCCCAGCCCCCCATCACGCATTACTGAATTTGTCTCTTTTTCTGATTTCATCCTTTTGCCGGACCCCTCATACACAGTTGGGGATCTTGGCCAGGTCCCTGATACATAACACACCCAACACTGTTTTGGTTAAGATTGTTGTCTTATGTGGATGTGGTTTGTGGTACCCCAAAACAACTGCAACAGCAACATCCAGACCACTGATCACAGATCACTCTAACAGATAAAAGTAACAATGGAAAAGTCTTGAAATAGTGTGAGAATTTCAAAATGAAACAGAGACATGAAGTAAGCACATGCTGGTGGAAAAATGGTGCCAATGCCCAAATGACTTGTTTGACACACGGTAGTCACGAACTTTCAATTTGTAAAACTAAAAAAATGCAGTACCTGTGAAACACAATGAAGTGAGGTGCAATAAATCAAGGTATGCCTTTATGTATGTTTGAGGTTTAGTTTCTTTATTTGTCAAAGTAGGAATCCACTACTGTTGTGAGGCAAATGTGAGAACACGTGTAAAGCGGTGGCTGGACCATTCTTCACACTCATCCAATGGTTAGTACTATTATTATACGTGGTAGGCCACACACACATTTAAAGTATTGTGTCTAATCTATGAATAATACTTATCATAGCAACTTCACTCCTTTGCACTAAAAGCTTTACTTTATAACATGAAAACCTGAGCAAGGTGCTATTTGTTAATTCAACTGTCTGAGCATTGAGTAGGTGTCGAGGCATTATTCCAGGAGCCTGGGATATGGTAATAAGGCACACGAACTCTTTCTCTTTATGGTAGGTTGTAAAAGAAGGTGGGATATTCAAATAAGTCACAAGTAATTTCAGATATCTGTAAATGCTATAAAGAAAAAAAAAAGACATGGTATTTGCTGCTCTCAAATGAATAAAGGGGCTAACTGAAGTTATATGAGACAAGGAAGCCCCTGGAAGTATCTATGACTTTTGGAATAGGAGCCAAATGTACACAAGGAACCACTCTTATCGATCTAAGGAAGAGAAATCCAGGGAGAGATTAAAGTCAGTATAAATGATCTACAGCACAGAAAGGATTCAGAAAAGAGTAAGGGAAAATGTTTAAAAATCCCAAACTGTAGGGTCAATATAATGTTTTTGGATACTTGGTTGTAATCTACTTGTGAGTCTAAAATCAATTCAATAGTTCATGACTAGCATTTTCAAAAGTGAAAAAGAATAAAATAACAAGGATACACATATAGAAAGAGTAAGTAGTATGCTGGTTCTTGAGGCTTTACTTTGGCTATTTATAAAGTGACCTGAAGGGTCTTCTAGTTTGCTCTGTCAAGTTATTTCTCACTAAGCTGAAATGAAATGTCTGCCACTGGTTAGACAGACAAAGATGAAAAAGGACAATACAGAAGAGTGAGTAAATGAATGTAATTAGAAATGATTAAGGCAGATTCTAGAACAGTGTGCACAGACTGAAGGAAGAGGAAAAATTAGTCTTAGAGAGGTAGATGTGAGAGGTTAAAGGAATAGAACAGTATGATCAAATCGGGATGAAACGGAACAAATAATAAACAAACACAAAAAAAAATATCCTGAGAACCACCAGTAGGATTCAGCTTATCCCTAAGCTTAATATGCATGTTTTCTTAGATGAGGTATAAGCAAGAATATTCATTCACTGAGTGGTGCCGTCTGCCTCAACTCAAATACTATAACTTCTGTTTTAATTACTTTCAAGAAATGACCATATACAGTGGTACCTCAGTTTATGAACTCCATTTGATTTACAATTTTAGGGAAGATGGATGTCTTTGTGTTTGTGTGGGGAAGGCCGTGGTCATGTTTGTCACTGGCTGTGGAGCTTGCAAACAAAACCAAAATTTGTGGAATGATTTTGTTTGCAAACAGATGCGTTTGTGAACTGAGGTAGTACTGTATCATTGTTTACAAAAGCCAGTTGAAAGCATTTATAATTTATATTTTTAAACAGTAGAAACTAAGGATAAATACCCTCTCTAGCCTCCCCCTTCTCTTATAACCTCCAGAGCAGTGGTGGCAAACTTACGGGATGCATGCTGCAGCAGACTGTTTGTATCACTGAGAGTTCAAAAAGGTTTGCCATCATTGGGCTAGGGAATTAACTATGAATTAGAACAAGCAGGAATTCAAGAACAGCTGAATGCTGCAATACCAAGTTGAACGCTTTCACCAACCTGGAAACAAGGCTAAAACACTATCCAAATAATTTTTTTTTTTTGCAGTACCGGGGATTGAACTCACAACCTCGCACCTTGCCTGACAGGCACATAAGCCGCTGAGCCAAACTCCTGGCCCTGGTTTTTTGAGGCAGGGTTGCACTGTGTAGCTCAGGCCGGCCTTGCGCTCGCGTTATAGCCCAAGCCAGCCTCGAACTCACAATGCTGCTCCTACCTCAGCCTCCTGAGTGCTGGGATTAAAGGCGTGCGCCACCACACCCGGCTTCCAAATAAAAATTTTAAGCAGTTTTTTTAACTTATTAAAAATAAAAGTGTAGTAGTTTGTTCTCTGTAAGCAAGAGCATTAAACTGATACCAGAATATTAAAATTTTCACTTATTTTTCAGTATTTCAACACAAACTTCTGTGTAACTGATGATGGGACTGCAAACAAGCATCCTGATTGGGTGAGTACACTTTTTCACTTGGGATTACATAATCATATTTCTTTTTAGCTACGAAATGCAATAAAACCAAATGAAGAAACAAATCAAAGTTAAACCCAAACTAGGGTAACAATAATGCTTTATAGCTATTAAAAATCCAAAATTTAAATTTTAACTCATCTTTTATTCTTTCAATTCCTACTTTTGAATATACTTAAATGCACATACTATAAAGATACAATTATAACTACATATAATGAATAAATTTACCACCTGAAGTATGTCTTCAAATTTTTCCTGATAGAGTAAATAACCAAAAATACCTCTAAAGACCAACATAACAGAGGTTAAAAGAAGGTAACTATGAGACAATTATATAATTTCCAGTTTTAAATCTCACATGCATATTCATTCTTAGTGATATTTCAAAAGAGAACTGGAAACAAGCTGACATATTTTACTTCACACATAGCTCTATTTTATCCTGTAAAGATAAGACTGAAATGATCTTAACACAACTAGTATTAAAATCTTGCTAGAAATTTCTTGAGTCTTTTTCCTACTAATACCCATGACGAATTTTTAAAGGTGCTGTAATGAAAAAGAAAGTAACTTGAAGATCACAGTAACAACAAGATTAAAGTTTTGCTATACAAAACTTCTTCAGTGTTCCAAGTCCAATAAAAACCTATTTTACTTATAAACGTATTCGACTGAGAAAGATGCACAATCCAAATTCCATCTATACTCTCTACACCATAAGGAACCCATTCCAGTTTAAAACTCCCTAACTGAAGCTATTCTTCAGATGGAGTATCAAACAAGCGTGTTCGTTGATGGTATAGAGTGCAGTTCTCAAAAGTTTTACTAGAAATGCCAGGCTGAACCTTGAGGTCAAGTCTACTTTCATATCAATACTAAAACATTTAACAGATTTTACAGAATTTTCCACAGATCATATTACATTCGACGTGACGTATTAAATGCAAAAGCAGATAGGAGAACTCAGCTCTGCTCAATTACACCAGAAATTAAAGAGATACACTGAAAAGAAAAATGCTACCACTCTTCAAGATTTCATTTAAAAATTCCTTATCCAATGGTTTGGGAGGATAATTTCCATCAAAATGTTACCTGTGATAATACACAATCTGTTTAGGATTTTTAAACACACTGATAGTTTTTCAGTTTTTCTGATAAAAAACTGGAAATATGTAAGTATACATATAAACTTGATAATGCATACACTGTGAAATTATTGCCATAATCAAGTAAGTTAACAAATCCATCACCTCACACAGTTATCTTTTGTGTATGTGTGGTGAAACACATTGATATTTTAAAATTTCTCCATTTTAATTTACCATGCAGTGTATCTATGGATATAACTCACATAGTTCTTTGGAGTTCTCAATACCAAAAATGTAAAGGGACCATGAGACCAAAAAGTTTGAGAACCACCATCACGCAGATATTAGTAATTATAGACTTGAAATGGGTGTAAGTCATATTTTTATGATACATGATAAACCACGATTTCTATTATTGTAGGTTTACAAATAATGGATTTTCTTTAAGCAAGTTATGACTTCTTAGTGCAAAAACATAGGGTAGAACGGGCCATGCGGTGTACTTACAAATGTTAAAAAAGTAAAATGTACACTAAATAACTTGCCACTATGAAGCAAAAATGTCTTTAACATGTTTCATTACAACTTCTAGAGCATTCTGAGTCTTTTAAAGACTCTTATGACACTGACAACTCTAAGGTACCTTCTCAGTTGCATTCTAAATAATCTGTAAAAAATTTGGAAAAGGTCCTGTTATTGTCCCTTATTAAAAGATTTGTCCTAAACCAACTGGTAATTAACTCCCTTGAAAACAACATTCTTACAGTCTTGGGAAAGAATATTAAAAGTAAAAAAAAATTTAATAGTCTGCTAACTGACTCAACTATACAGTACCAATTTCCAATGTTTTATAATAAGGTGCCAGGTAAACAAAACTGACAAATTCAGCTCTATGCTGCTAAACTTGAGATGGTCTCACTTTTCAGGTCACAGTGTTATCTATACACCTCCCACACTTACCCATGCACACACACATTCACATACCATGGGTATACACATATACAGAGACATACAACATATTTTTAAAAGCTGCAAGGATATGTACATATATAGCAGGAATATCTAGAAAGTGGGATTTTTCAGTGAATATTATTTGCTTGGGACTGTCTTTTATTCTCCCTTTTTTTCCATAGTAAAAAATGTACTATTTATATAATAACTGAAAATTATAAAAATGATTTGGCTCAAAACTGACAAGAGTACTTACTGTATAAAGCCCTTTCTATCTTTATCAATGATTGTCAGCCAGAAGCAATTTTGCTTCCCATGGGACATCTGACTAACTCTGGACATATTTTTGATTCTCTCAACTGGAAGGTGGTACAATGAATATGAGAACCATAACACTTCTGCCTCTAAATGTCACGAGTGCTGCTATTGCGAAACAGTGCTCTATAGTCACTACAGATAACCTGGTTTATTCTACAATTTTCTTAAAAAAAAAAAAAAGTTTTCACTTGAGCCCATGGTATGCATGAGTCCGTTACTCTGCATAAGAACCTAAACCAACTTCTAGAATTAGGAAATATTTCTTAAATTCTTCACAGCTTCAATGGCATTAAAAAAATGAAGATTTTACAAAGAAAATTATTTTGTTGAACCAGTGTTTTGCTCTATAAAATACTAATGGATGACTTTAGAGCTACTTAAATACAGTAAACCAAAACTAAGGGTAGATTTCCTTATACTTACAGAATATTTTTTTTATTTTAAATAAATTTTTAAAAGGCAAAGAAATATCAAAGATACATGAAGGCACAGAAAAATGGGCATAAAAGAAAAACATTTATATATACAAGTAAAAGCATATCTATCCTTTCAATAATGTATTTCTCCAGTTGTTAGGACACTATTTTTTTTGTTTGTTTGTTTTGTTTTGTGGCACCGGGGATCGAACTCACAACCTCATGCCTGCCAGGCAGGCGCTTAAGCCGCTGAGCCAAACTCCCGGCCCTAGTTTTTTGAGATAGGGCTGCACTATGTAGTTCAGGCTGGCCTTGCGCTCACGTTGTAGCCCAAGCTGGCCTCGAATTCACAACGCTCCACCTATCTCAGCCTCCCGAGTGCTGGGAGTTAGGACACTCTTTAAAGAACGACCAATCCCTAATTTAAAAGCCAAAATGCTCCAAAATTTAAATTTTTTGAACATCAACATGATGCCACCACTAGAAAACTGCACATCACGAAACTATTTCCTGAAAAAAAATATTTTAAAATATTGTTAAAAAATTATTTTCAAGCTTAATTTATAAGGTGTATATGAAACAGAAGTAATTTTCCAAGATACCTCATTATGCACCTGCAAATAGTGCAAAATCCAAAATCTGAAACACTTCTGGTCCTAAGCATATCAGATAAGGAATACTTAAGCTGAAATACAGACATTGGTATAATACCACGGAAATTATCCAAATATTGTATATAACAAAGTATTTTAAGAACATGAAAAGTAACTGACTTAGGAAGAGAATACAAATTTGCTTTCACAATGGTATTTTCCAAAAGAAATCAAAAACCAAAAACGGAAATTATTTCAAAATGAAAGTGTTCTAAAAAACTTAAAAATTATGATAGTACAGACATCACATGTGTGGTATGGTGCATCCTTTTGAAATAGGTTACATGTTACTTAACCTCTGTGAATCATTGTAAAAGGCACCTGACAATATCCAATTCAAAGGGTTACTGTGAAAATTATCTGTGGTAATATATTTCAAGCATAAGAGTGCCCAGCACACTGCAGCCAACAGATTAATGAGCTGAAATAGCATCACTCCAAAGGCTTCCTTTTTTGCCTTTCCCACCTCAATTACTTACGTGCAGAATTTCCTTCTGGAGGTTGATAAAAAGAAAGGCCCAATGATACTATAGCTGCAATTTCTAATATAATTAAAGTGACATCTTGTAATGCTTCCCATACTAATTGAAGAAAAGTTTTTGGCTTTTTAGGAGGTATAAAGTTCTTTCCAAACACTGCTTCTCTTCTTTCTAAATCTGCAGGGTTTCCACTTAAACCTAATAAAAAGAAATAAATTTCAGTGAGTAATTTTACTACTTATAAATGAAAAATATCTATTTTTCTCCAAACATATTAATTCATTGCACTTTATTTTTTTAAATTTTTTTATTTTAAGGAGAATAAAACCAAGTAAAATAAAACAGAATAAAGCCAATCAAAACAAAACAGTATAAAGTGATACAGGACTTCAAAACAACATAATAGGAAATCAACAATGGCTACCATAATGCCTCTTGTTGTCTTCAAAATAGCTGCCCATACCATCAGACATAGGAAAATCAAACAAAACAGAACAGAATAGAACCAATAAAAACAAAACAGTGAGTGCAATACAGGACTTCAAAATAAGATAATAGTAAATCCAAAATATCTACCATAATGTAACTTATTATCTTTGAAATAGCTGTCCATGCCATCAGATACAATAAAATCAAACAAGACAAAACAGGAAAAAAAAAAAAAAACAATGAAAATGATACAGGACTTTAAAACAAGGGAATTAACCATGGATACCACCTTCAGAAGAAGATCCCCCATAGACGCTATATTGTGTACTGTTACCTTCTAAATAGATGATCTAATTATCTACTGGCTTTACGCCTGAACTCAATGAAGCACTAAATACTGCAAGCATTAAGTTGTGTTTTACTTCAATAGCTATCATCTCAGCCCCTGTTTCTCTGCATCAGCTGGTTGGCTGCTCAGGACGGGGGGTGGGCCTTGGCTCGTCTCTCAGCCCGTGCACCAGGAGGGGCTGGCCTCTGGTTGCCCTCCCTGCAGTCCCTGAATGGCACCAAGAGGAAAGACCAGGTGTCTGGCTGTCCTCCCCACAGCCCAACCATAGCGCTGACTCACAGGAAGTGGCTGGCTTCTTGCTCTCCTCCCTTCAGCCCACAAATGGCCTTCACTGCACTTTAGACTGCAATTCATTAGACCCTATCAAAACATTTATTTGCATGCTTTAGACAAAGTATACACTTTATTTTTTTGTTGTTGTTGTACATATTATACTTTTATTTACTCTTTCAGTTTCTCACACCAGGGAAACAATATGAACAAGTGAGTCTAATTTATTTCACTTATGAGAATGGTCTCAAGTTGCATCCATTTACCTATAAAAAAGTCTCCAGTTTATCCTTCTTTGTAGCTGAGTAGTACTCCATTGTATAAAAATACCACATCCCTTTTTATTCATTCTACAGTTGATGGGTATCTGGGTTGTTTCCAAGATTTAGCTACTACAAATTGTGCTGCTATAAACATGGGGGCATATATACTGCTGTGGCATGATGTTTTTAATTCTTCTGGGAAGATACTCAGAAAAGGAATAATTGGGTCGAATGGGACCTCTAATCCTTGTTTTTTGAGGAATCTCTACACTGATTTCCACAGTGGTTGTACCAGTCTACACTCCCTCCACAAACAGTGGAGAAGGGTTCCTTTTTCCCCCACAGCCCCACCAGCATTTGTTATTGGCTGATTTCTTAATGACAGCCATTCTTTCCGGGATGAGATAGAATCTCACATTGTCTTACTTTTTATCTTTCAAATGACCAGTGATATTGAGGATTTTTTCATATATTTATTTGCCATTTGTATTTCTTCATCTCAGAATTGTGTACTTATCTCAGATGCCCATTCTTTGACTGGATCTTTAAATTTGAGGGGTCTGATTTTTTTTTTAATTCTTCGTATGTTCTAGATAGAAGTCCTTTAGCATCACAATCCCTGACTTGAAATTTATACTATGAAGCTACTGTGATAAAATCAGCATGGTATAGGCAAAAAAATACCAGGCCTGAGTACCAGTGGAACACTTTAGAAGATGCAGACACAACCACAAACACTCTGAACCACCTTATCTTTGACAAAGGGACCAAACATGTTCACTGGAAGAAAGACAGCCCCTTTAATAAATGGTGCTGGAAAAACTATTTCTGTACATCCTGAAGACTAAAACTAGACCCATGTTTATTTCCATGCACTGAAGTCAAAGTGGGTCAAAGATCTAAATATTAAAACAGAAACATTACATCTACTGGAAAAGAAAGTAGGTAGAAATCTCGAAGACATAGGTGTAGGTAGAGCTCATGAACAAAACCAGACTGCATGGGAAATACTTCAACGAATCAATAACTGGGATCACATCTTATAAAAAGCTCTTGCATAGCAAAAGAAATCACCAACAGAGTGAAAAGAAAACCCAGAGTGGGCAAAAAATTTAGCCAATTGTACCTCAGACCAAGTATACACACTTTAAATCGCTGGGGAAAAAAACACACACACACACAGTGCTTTGAAAAATATTTTAAGTAGAAGATGCAACAGTGGATTTTAAGAATTTTCATTTTCCCAACTATTTACTTTTGGTTATACTAACATCATCTTGTAGACTGCTAGAGATCAGAACAGATATGACAGTTTGATAGGTTTTATGTTGGAATTAAACATTTCTCTGATATTTACTTAGGATATGTTCCCTACAAAAAAGGGAAATCTTATATATATATATAAAGGCATATGCATAGATATGATACAGTTACTGAATCAAGAATAATCAGTGAAAAGTTTGATTTTCACACATCGAAGAACAGTGAAAATTTAATTCATTATAACCTCTAAAAGCTTCTCTACTAAAATGTCTGCTAGATTAATAAAAAATTCACATGCCACAGCTTAGAATGACCTTTGGTTTTTCTTTGTTTTGTTTTGTTTTTTTTTTGTATTGGGGATCGAACTCACAACCTTGCGCTTGCCAGGCAGGCACTTATACAGCTGAGCTAAACCCCTGACCCAGAATGACCTTTCTTTGAAGAAAAAGAACAAATGACTGACTGCACCTACTGTCACTATAAGGGAAAACGTGCACTATAGGACATAATACGTTTGGAGTACAGAATTAAAAAAATATCAGGGAGGAGATTAAGAATTGGATGAATACTCCCCCACCAAGCATCTTCTCCTCTAACCCTGTTGAAGCTCCCAAACCTAGACAGCTAATAATGTAAAGCACAGTCACATGTACATGTGGTTGAGAGTATAATGCAGACAGCAATGACAAATCACATTTTTCTTGTCTATTTAAGAATGATGAAGAAGGAAGAGGTCAAAGATAACCAGAATAATACCACTTTTAACTTATCATATTAGACCTAACTTCTACTTGTTTTTTGGCAAGAGTTCATTCCATAAAAATATCAAAGAAAAACAGATTACTGGAAGACTATCTTTTTTAAGTATGTTAGTTATTAATTTCAATGCAGTGGCAGGAGGAAACATGACAAATGCACTTTAGAATAAATCATAGAAAATGAAGATATAGATTTAAAGGAATTATTTGCTGAGGGTACTAAAAAAAGATCCCAGAGAATGTTTTCAGCAGCAGCTGTGACATAGTTCATAATGGATAGTTCAAAAACCATTTTAGATCTCTGATGACAGAAGTCAACAACCACAACTTTCTACAGAGCTCTAAGCATTTAGCTAAGAGTCAATGGAAAGAAAAGAAATGAGGAAGGCAAAGTGGGAGAACGTAGTAATGATATAAGATAATGGGGGTAATGGCTACCTTTGTCTTGTGTTTCAATGCCCTTATTAAGGGAAAACAACATTGCTAACCCTCTCTGTGTTGGTTTCTACTTTTTCTAAGAAATGTCTTTGAAGACACTGGTTTAATCAGTTTAACTCCCAATAAACAGACCACCATTAATTCCATAAATATAACACCTGATTGTATTAAATATTAGCACGATACCTCCAAAACTAATTTTTCAAAGCCTTTTATTTGTTATAACTGAATTCAGTATTTTGTGTTAATGGTGGAAAGAATAGCTATTGAGTTAAAAATAGCTTTAAAATGCATCCTGGTGGAGATTTAAGCAGTTACAAAAAAAAAAAAAAAAAACCTCAGAATTATTACATTCTTTTAAACTACCACCACACACACAAGCACATATTTAGAACACTATATCAAAAAAGGTTTTCAGGTTTACTAATTAGAAGACCAGGGTTCCAGTTTATCTACTGAAATCTTGTGTAAGTCGCTTAACCTCTTTGGGGTCTGGATACCCACTAATATTAGTTGGTATAACTTTCAAAGATGTTTTGAAGGACCAAAGGAGAAGGTAAGTAAGTTTATAAATCATAAGTTATAGTAGTTTGTGCTATAAATTATAGTACATAGAAGTTTGTACATAAATTATAGTAATTTGTAAATCATAAATTTATCACTTTAAGGGAGGATGAAGACTTGTTACAAATTGAACATTACAGTTTTTAATTCCATTTTGAGAGCAATTCATTTCTAATAATAAACTTACTACTCTAAATATGAAAGTATGAGTTTTGTAACAAGTTACTTCCCCAACATATATTTACTGAACATTTATTACTTCCAGGGACTGCTGTACATGCTAAGGCACCAAAGTCCCTAGGACAAGGCCTACCTTCATCAAGTATGAATTACATTGGAGAGAGACAGACATGCAACTAAAATAATTACAGACACATACTGAAGACAATAAAAGGCCCCGTGGACTGCATTAGCCTTTCTGAGGAGCTAATACAGTAATACCTCAGTTCACAAATGCTTCTGTCTGCAAACAACTTGATTCTCAAACAAAGGTTTTTGACAAAATTTTGTTTCCATTCACAAATTACATTGGTGACAAACACAACTGCAGCCATCTTCCCCAAAATCATAAAACAAATTAAGTTCATGAACCACAGTATTTGACTTGAGTCTAAATGATGAGGAGTCAGTCATGGGAAGATTTGAAAGCAGAACTGGCAGCACAAAAGCAAATACAAGACCCAGAGACCAAAACAAGGTTAAAACACTGAGTGGAAGCAGTTTATTGAAATGCTGGTTTCAGAAAGCAGAAACTAAGCCACAGAAGCTAGCGTACAGTGACCAAGGAAAAAGAACAGAGGGTCAAAAGAGAAAAGTAGGGGCAAGACAATAAGAGATATGGAAAGAGGCTTCAATTTATTTTAAGGGCATGGAAAGCACTTGAAAGTTTTATACCAGAGAAGTGATAACTACTCTGCATTTTATGAATGATCCTTTAAGTTGCTATGTGCAAGACAAATGCGAGTGCCAAGAGCAGAGGAAAAAGACCAACAGAGAGGTTATTCAAATAGATGATGGTGCTTGAATCTAAATTTTGGAAATGGCAGGAGGCCGCCCTCCCTTGCTGCGCACGGGACCCAGCCCACCGGGTCCCGGGATCCTGCACGCCGCAAGAATCAGCGCGAACCTCAGGGGAACGCGAGCCAGCCTTGCAGGACACAGAGGTACACAGCCCAGCCCAGATCAGCCCAGGACCCCAGAGCTGCTCACCCGGAACTGACCAACATAGCTGCAGGGACCTGGAGAGCTTGGGCCCCCCCCACCAGAGTGCAGAGTGCACGCCAGCTCCATTCTCCAGCTGGGAGCAGCTTGTGTGTACGCCATCCCACAGCTCCCGTGCAGACCCACCCCGCCCAGCAGGGTAGCTCCCGGCACTGTAGGCCTGGGACCTGCCCAGACTTGCGCCGCCAGCATAGCTGTTGGGCTGAACTTGCAGACAGAACCAGGGTCGGGTCGGCGTCACTCGGGGTACCCCGCCTAGCTCCCTGTGACAGGGAGGCCTTGGCCCCCACCCAGTTAAGGCGGAGTCTCCACCCACACGCCGCAGGAGGCCGCCCTCCCTTGGTGCATGCAGAAGCCAGCCCACCGGGTCCCGCGATTCAGCGTGACCCAAAAATCAGCGCGAACCTCAGGGGAACCTCCGGCCAGCCTCATAGGACACAGAGCTACATAGATTCCAGAAGAAAATGACAAAACGAAAGACCAAGAGGCAGTCTCAGTCCCCCAGCCCACAAACAAACCCAAGAAACACTGAAATGGAAGACAGTGGGAGTCACACAAATAGACTTTCTGAAATGATAGAAAATGCAATAAAGAAACAGCTTGATGAAGCTATAGAGAAATTCAAATCAGAAATATTCTCTCAGCTAAAAAATGAAATGAGAATCATTATTAAAGAAATGTTGTGTGTATCTACAGAAGAGCAAGATAAAAACATAGAAGAACTTAAGAAAATGATCAAAACCTTGAATGAACAATGTAAGACACAAACAGAATGCATGAAACAGATGCAAAGGGAAATGCAGGAAATGAAAAACTCCATGGAAAGTTTGAAAAACCGCTTAAATGAAGTTGAAGACAGAATCTCAGATCTTGAAGACAGCATGGGAGATCATGGCCATGAAAGAAAAGATCTCCTAAAAATAGTAAGGAACCAAGAAACAACAATTCAACAGCTGCAAGATGATGCCAAGAGAAATAACATAAGATTAATAGGCATAAACAAAAAAGCAGGGGTCAATACTAATGACCTGCGAAGACTATTCACAGAAATAATAGCAGAAAACCTTCCAAACACGGGAAGAGAATCTGAAATACAGGTAACTGAGGCATACAGAACCCCAATTAACCACAACCAAAATAAATCCTCACC